>CAJNDT010000113.1:605000-660000 GCA_905221615.1 Symbiodinium sp. CCMP2592 | reverse complement strand
CGGTCTCCTCCTACTGTCCGCACTTCAAAAATTTCAAAAAATTCTGAGGACATGACCCGCTACCTGAAGCAGAACGCCGTCTGCGTGATCAATTGCTCCTGGGACGTGAAGGAGTTGGAGCAGCAGCTGCCTGCGAAGATGCGGCGCGATCTGGCAGAGAAGAAGGCCCGGGCATGCTGGAGCCAATGCCGACTGGTTCCTTCTGATTCAAAGCCGTCATTGCATTTCAGGCAAAGCTGTTCATCATCGATGCTACCAAGATTGCAGTGAAGGCAGGGAGACATCACTGAAGCCACCGGGTGTCCTGAGTGGTGCATGAAAATTGACGATAGCACAGTCTCGTCTCCTCTCGCATGCAGCTGTCTGGGTCCGGAAGATGGATGAAGATAGTACCTGCCAATCGAAAGGCCGGCCTGGGCAAGCGCATCAACATGATCATGCAAACCGTCTTCTTCAAGCTGAGCGGCCGCCTTAGATACATGACACATAGGTGTGGAATGGTGTGGAGGTCTGCATCGTGCAGCGCAGTTGCATGAAGGTGCCGTCATGCCGTACGAAGAAGCCGTGGAGATGCTGAAGAAGAGCATCAAGAAGATGTATGGCAAGAAGGCGCGGTCGTGAGAATGGGGGTGCGTGCTGATAGACATGCTCCTTGCATGTCCAAACCGACAGGGCGACAAAGTGGTGAAGATGAACATCGACGGGGTCGATGCTTCAATCGAAGGCATTGTGGAATGCGAAGTTCCAGCTGCTTGGGCATCCCTGGCAGTCGACACGGAGGCTCGTCTTGCATCGAGTTGCAGATGGTGACGGCTCTTCCAAATAATTCCAAAATCTTCCATGGTAGCCTCGATTGCGCATCAAAGTTTCTTGACAGGCTTCCGATGCCAAGAAAAGCATGGTCGCTTATGCCAAGGGGCCACGCATGTTCCCGGAAGTGCAGAATGCCTCGCAGTTTGCCGCACAAGTGCAGAAACCTTGCAACAATCTGGATGGCAACTCTCTTCCTGTGAGTGCCTTTGTGCCCGGTGGCCGCGTGCCGTGTGGTACCAGTCAGTACGAGAAGCGTGGCATTGCCATCCAGGTGCCCACAGTAGACATGGACAAGTGCACTCAGTGCAACAAGTGCAGTCTGATCTGCCCTCATGCAGCTGTGAGACCATTCCTGATGACCTCTCAAGAGCTTGGGAAAGCACCGGCATCATTCAAGGAAGGCAGTCGTTCTGCAATCGGAGGAGGTGTTTTGGATAACTACCAATACCGCATTCAGGTGTCGCCTTGGGACTGCACTGGCTGCGAGCTTTGCGTGCGCATTTGCCCCGCGGATGCACTGACCTTGGGTCCGGCCGAGAAGGTCATTCAGGAAGAGGAGGCCAACTGGAACTTCGCCGTGGCGCTACCAGACCGCGGCGACGAAATTGACAAGACGACGGTCAAGGGCTCTCAGTTTCAGAAACCATACCTTGAATTCTCAGGGGCGTGCGAGGGCTGTGGCGAGACGCCGCACGTGAAGCTGATGACGCAGCTCTTCGGCGATCGACTTGTTATTGCCAATGCCACAGGCCAGAATCACAACCAAACGGAGTCATAAAAAATGTGCTGTTGTCAGTCTCTTGTGTCACTCGTAGTAATTACATGTAATTACTACGTTGGCAGGCTGCTCCTCCATCTGGGGTGGCTCCAACCCATCCTTCCCGTACACGACGAACAACAAGGGAGAGGGCCCCGCCTGGGCCAACTCCCTGTTCGAAGACAATGCTGAGTTCGGCTTCGGCATGCGCAAGGTTCGCCCGCAGCAATACGGTGCCATGTGCTGACAGAGGCAACTGTTGAATGTTTTCAGCTAGGCCTTCAAGCAGCGCCGCGACTACCTCGCAATGCAAGTGGAGGTCTGCGCTCCGTTTGAGCTAAGGGCCCGGTCGGGTGTTTCCGGTCGCAGGCGGTTTCGTGCTGGCATGTGTTGACCTGCAGGACACCTTGGCGGATAAATCCGTGACGATGTCCGACGAACTTCGTCAGGCACTGCAGCAGTACTTGGTGATGCGCAAGGACGCACATTCCCTCTGACCATGTCGCCCAGTGCAAGGAAGTCCAATTCTTATCGTCGTTCGCAGGAGCAGATGCACGACCTCTTGCTGCCCAAGGGCCGCAGCGACTCGTCTGTATGACTGGAACATGCTGGCACAGTGTGGCTTGCCCTGCGCAGCATCGTCGTGTCGCTGTCCCGAGGCATTTACCATCAGATCATGGAAAAGCTCGTGCCGCTGTTGGAGAAGGACCTGAGTTTTCCACTCATGATCACTGGGCCAGCTCCACTACTTGCAATTTCAGGAGAAGACCGCCCACCCAAAGATCCACAACCTCTACGACTTGCCACTCGGAGAACCATGCAGTCACCGTCGGAACAGTCGATGTCAATGGTTTAAGCTGTACCGTCTGTAGCATGCATTTCTGATGCAGTAGTTGCAGCAGCCAAGGGAAGACATGTTCGGTCGCAGCAGCTTCTGGATTGTTGGTGGAGACGGCTGGGCCTACGACATCGGGTACGGTGGCTTGGACCACGTGATTGCCAGCGAGGAGCACGTGAACATCCTCGTCCTTGACACGGAGATGTACAGCAACACAGGCGGTCAGGCGTCGAAGGCAACACCCAAGGGAGCGATGGCCAAGTTTGCCGAGGGTGGCAAGCTCACACAAAAGAAGGACCTGGGCCAGATGGCCATGGCGTACAAGAACGTTTACGTCGCAAGCATCTGTGTTCATGTGAACCCTCAGCAAGCAGTGCGAGCCATGATTGAGGCGGATGCCTATCCGGGCCCTAGCCTCATTCTGTCCTACACCCCATGCATTAGTCAAGGCTTCCCGATGGCTGAGTCAATCCAGCATTGCCAGATGGCCGTTGACAGCGGCTACTGGCCCCTCTACCGCTACAATCCTGAGGCTGGGGCGCATGGCAACAATCCCTTCCAGCTCGACAGCCGAAAGATCAAGGGCGACCTGTTCAAACTCCTGGCAAAGGACGGGGGAGAGGGGCAAGAAATGCGAAGCCAGTCGCAGTGATTCGGATGCCATGCCCTGCCAAGTGATTGCATGCTGTGTGTGATGAGCCGTGCCGCTCTCAGGAGAACCGCTTCGCAGCCGTGATGCGTCGCGACCCGAAGCACGCCGAGGAGTTGGACAACAAGCTGCAAGAAAATGTGGTGCAGAAGAATCACCTGCTGCAGGTCCTGAACAAAGAGGACTTGGAAGGGCAGTTCTCCAAGTTGGTCGAAGGTCTGTCGGATGCGAAGAGCTCAGGTGACTCTATTACAGTGCTATATGGCAGTGAGACCGGCAATGCGGAGGAGCAGGCGAAGAATCTGATGCAAGACCTCATTGCACGCGGACTGAAATCCACTGTGAGCTCTTTGGATGACTTCGAGTTCGAGGAGCTGCCAAACCAGAAGATTGTCATCTTGGTGGTGTCCACGTGCGGACTGGGCGAATATCCGGCCAACTGCAAGCAGACCTGGCTCAAGCTCCAGTCTCCGGATCTGCCAATGTCCTGGCTGGCAGGCGTGAAGTTCTGCGTCTTCGGCCTGGGCGACTCCACCTACAGCCAGTTCTGTGTGGCTGCTGCCGGCTTCGACACCCGCTTCGGCGAGCTCGGCGGGCAGCGCATGCTGAAGCGCGGCGTGGGCGACGACCGTGATGAGGACAGGTACTACACTGGTTGGGAGGCCTGGCTGCCAGAGCTGTGGAAGGTTCTCGGGGCCCCGGCTTTGCCGCTGAGCCAAGACATCCCTGCGCCTTCCTATCGGGTGGATGCATCCGCAGGCGACGTGGCAAAGCCACCCATCAGCGATGATGACATCATCCCGCCCGGTGCCAACAGACTCACGCTGCTCACCAACAACGTGCTGACAGGGGATGCCAAGTACGATCGTGACATTCGGCATTATGAGTTCAAGATTGAAGGCACCAACGTTGCGTACAAGACAGGCGAGAGCCTTGCCATCTGGCCCCGCAACCCGGAAGACAAGGTCCTGGAATTCTGTGAGATGATGGGGTTCGATGCCGGGCAGCATCTGCGGATCCTGCCGCTCGAGGGTGCGCGCAACTGGTGTCCTACGGAGCTCAGCGTGCGCCAGCTTTTCTCCCACGTCTTGGACATCTTCGGAAAACCAAACAGAAAATTCTTCCAGACGTTGGCTCTCTTCGCAAAGGATGAGGCAGAGAAGAAGCAGCTCCAAAGCATGGTTGAGAACAGCCAGGAGGGTGCCGCCCTTTACCGTGACTTGACGCACGACTTCGCACACCATGCAGATGTGCTGAAGAAGTTTGCTAGTGCACGACCTCCCATCGAGCACTTGCTTCAAATGATGCCAGTCCTGAAGCCCCGCAGCTATTCGATTGCCAGCTCTCCGTTGATGCATCCGGACAAGATCCAGCTGTGCGTGGTGTTGGTGGACTGGACGGTGGAGAGCACCAAGGAACTCCGCCTAGGCGAGTGCACAGGCCAGGAGTTTCTGATAAACAAGGTCACGGAGTTACGGTTGGCGGTTTAGGGGTCAAGGCTTCGTTGCTTTCCGGCTTAAGGGCTTTGGGTTTCAGCGTTTTAGGGTATTAGGGTTTCGGGGGTTTTAGGGTTTGCGGTACGGTCCGTGCGAGGAGACAGAAGCGGGACAAACCTTTAGAGGCGTGGAGACTCCCGGGTGAACCTCTCCTAGCGATGCCCTGTGGTCCCTAAACCCTGAACCCCAACCACCCTAAAGACATTTGAGATTTGTTTCTTGCACACTCGCGGCTTGCGAGTGCCCTTTGAGTCCAAGCTTCTTGCACACTTGAGAAGTTCAGCGTTCGTACGCCAGGCTACATGCAGCAGCAGAAGCCGGGAGCACAGATCATGTGCGCCGTGCGATCGAGCGCCATTGTGCTGCCCAAGGATGCCACGGCTGCAACCATGAGGGCACCTCGAGTTGAGTTGTGAGAGCTGGAGTTGCTAGGAGCCAGAGAAGCCTGTCATCATGGCCGGCATGGGCACAGGATTGGCCCCGTGGCGTGCTGTCACGCAGGAGCTTTTGATGACGTTGTGCCATTCTGTGAGCAGAAAAGCAAGCTTGCTGGTCTGATGTTGCCAGGAGCGAGTGATGCAAGCCAGGCAAGGGCTCAAAGTTGGCAAGTGCATGCTGTTCTTTGGGGCCCGGTACAAGCAGGAGCCTCGCAAAGAGCACAGCGTTCATGCTTTGGTGCACTCCTTGTATTTTGCAGGAGTGGCTCTACAGAGAGGAGTTTGAGAGCTACGAGAAGGAGGGTGTCCTACAAATGCACACGGCCTTCTCGCGAGAGCAGGCTAGTGAGCACTCCTGCCCTGTCCGCTTCATGTAGCAGCGATGCAGTGATGAGGCACGCAAGATCTACGTGCAGCACAGAATAGTGGAGGCAGCTCCATCGGCGGAGGTTTAAGACTGCTGTCTGCTCTGAATCTCTGAAGTGCGGTATCGCTCCAGTAGAAGTCTCCGTGTTTGTTTGCAAGAGTCCGTGGTGCCTTCACCGGCTGGAAGCTGCGTTGGCAATCATGTGAGGCGGGAGCCGACGTCGCAGAGAGGATGTTGAATCAGGGCGGCCACTTCTATGTGTGTGGATCTGCACGGCAAGTGCCCGAAGATATCTATACCGCCATGAAGGAGGTTTCTTGGCAGCATTGCTTGTTTTGTGGCGAGGAATCGCGGCGGAATCAGAAGCATGCTCGCTGCCTGGTTCGCCAGGTCATGATGGCACACGAGCGATGTCCTGAAGAGGAGGCGGAGGCGATCCTGTCAAATTTGAAGATGGAAGGCCGTCGCTCGGCGCGCAATTGTGGAAGGAAGCCTGCTCGAAAACATACGGTTCAATGGAAGATAATCGATTCTTCTGTTACCGGGCCCGAAGAGCAGGTGCCGGGCAAGCAAATCACGAGACGGAGGAATCGAGACACCGAATGCAGTCACGCCTAGGAGCTTCTGCATCCTGAGGTTACACGGTGGAAGCTTGGTCGTGAGCAGAGTCTCAGGTGCGTGATGCACCGACATTATTTCCAAAAGTTTCTTAATTTGGCATACCAGGCGAGGAAGCGTTGGCTCGCAGGGGTCCAGTTGCGGGCTGCATGGACAATTTGCGCCGGCATTCTCTTTGATAATGTTCTGTCTTGCGGCAGTGGCACATGGCTCGTACGTGATAAAGCAGCTCTATGTTGCCTTGATACGATTTTCTATTGGAAAAGAGCTGATCGCCTCACGGGCACTGTCGCAAGCTGTCACGAGCTGCTGCTCACCGCACCCCGGTGAGTGCCAGTTAGAGCTACTGACCACGCCAAGGGCGCGGAACTTCTCACCAAGCTGGTGAGTGCTCGCCAAAATTGCAAAGGTACAGTTTTGGTTCTCAGGGCCCTTCTTTCAAGCGATATGTGTCGTCGTCTGTGCAGCAAGAGAAGTGGCTGGCGCGTGAGTTTCGAGGCTCAAGCGACTTCGTCTGAAGCGTCCACAGGTGCCGGCGCTCTGGGTTTATTCCAGTGATGGCTCTCCGCGGACAGCCGGGGCCTTATACACCCTATATCACCTTGTACATTCTGGAGCCAGGGTGATGCTTCCTGCATGCGCTGCCTCTCGCTGACAGTCACTTCTGGTTTCCATCCTACTGTTCGAGTGCTTCCTGCCTTGTCCTTTTTGCGTGATTTCTCTGCCCAGGACAAGCCCCTTCGGTCCCTATGGTGGTCTTTGCCTCCAGTTCTTGACACGGAGTCAGGAACGTCAAGAGGAGACCGCGGAGAGGTTGGAGCCCCTTGGGGCAGGGTCTGGTGCGGCAGACATCGAGTACGAGCAGTTTATGAAGGCCAAGGAAGTGCAGAGGGTTATGTTCCAGCAAGAGAACAAAACCATAGTACACCAATGCGCCGACACGGACATCATCGAGGCTACAACAGGGTCCATTGCATGCATCGATGGGAACCAAGCCGCAGCTCACGTTGCCTACGCCCTCAGTGACTGCGCCTTCATTTATCCCATCACACCGAGCTCTCCGATGGGAGAGATGGTGGACGAATGGGCCGCGCAAGGCTTGTATCTCAAAGTTGGGGTGATGCCGTGACATGACAGTGGTGCAGCTGAGCCTCATGTTTGTTTCTGTGTCAGGCCTCATCAACTGCTACGGACAGAAGCTCAGTGTGACGGAGATGCAAAGCGAGGCTGGCGCAGCCGGTGCTCTCCACGGGGCATTGAAAGCAGGTGCCTTCAGCACCACCTTCACAGCCAGCCTCCTGGCCAAAGCATCTGTTGCAAGCTTTCTAGAATGTTTTGTTGCTGGTGGTTCTGAGTTCTTTCGTCGTTCTGACTGGCAAGTTTTGTGGTTGGGAGGTCGGGCAACCGTTGAGGTGGTGCTGACGAATTAAATGACTGATTATTTAGTGATTGAGCCTGTGATCAGTTAGTGATTCTTTGGTGATTGGACCTGTGATCGAGTTAGTGAACCGGATCGTGTCTGTGCTTGAAGCTGTGACCAATTAGTGATTAGTTGGTGATTGAATCTGTGATCGAAATTTTCTTTTCACTATTTTCATTCTTGAACAGAAAAATATTGAACAAATAGTGAACGATTAGTGATAAGTAATGAAAATAGTGGAAACATAGCGGAACTATATAATGATTTTCAGACATTTTCCATGCTTCGATTATTTTTGATTGATTTCATTTTGCATTTTTATTGATTGTTTACCACTCTTTGAGTTTTCTCATTATGTTTTCATTTGTCTAATAAGAGATAAGAAGTTTATTGAAACCGACAATGAAAATCGTTAAAAATTAAGGAGACATGTGAAGAACCAAGCGAAAACTATTGAGTTTCATAAGTTTTCAACTATTTTGCTTGTTGTTCATTGTTTTGTTTCTTGCTTTTCGCTATTTTTGGTTTGTATTTGTAAATATATGTGTTCACTATTTTTCCCGTTTTAAATCACTTTTTCTCATTGTTTTCCATATTTTCCATTAAAATAGTGAAACATAGTGAGGAATAGTGTTTTCACTCTTTGAATTTTTCATTGTTTTAGTGAAAAATAGTGAAACAAAAACTGAACAAATAGTGAACACATAGTCACATAGTGGAAAATGAAGACTTTTAGAAGGGGCTATGTGATCACCTCCAGCTTCCATAGCACGGTGGCCCCGGGACCGGCTGGCCTTGACACTGGCCAGCTGGCGGCGAAGATTCACGTGAGCGACGCTATGGGTGCGGCCGCGGCGATCTTTGCGCATGATGACAATTGCTGTGCTGATGCTGACCATCTGAATGGGCTTGTGGTTTGGCCTGCTTGGACAGTCTGCAGAGGCCGGCGTGAGGAAAACCATGACTGGAAGAACGGTTGCAGAATCGGAGAGGCCTCAAATCCTGGACCCACAGGAGGAGGCTCTAGGGCAACTGCTCGGCGCCGTGCCGAGTTGGAAGCTGATGGCTCAGAGGACGATGGGGGAGGTCTCGCTTGCCTCCTCCGCCCCATGATCAAGAGCATGATTCAGGAGATCCTGATGGAGTTGCTGGGCGGCGATGGTTTGAAAGGCATGCTCAAGAGCATGCTCCTTGGTGGCATTGCTGGTGCAACGACGGTGCCCACGGCTTCGGCAGCACCCTCTGTGGGTGAGACGGTGCAGGCCGAAGCCGGCAACAAGGAAGGGCGCTGGAAGAAACGGCGCAGAGTGGGACAAGATGGTGTGGAGGCCGGTGCTCAGGGCAGCTTAGCCAAGGGCGGTGGCAAAGGGGCTGATGATGCGGTGAAGGGCCAGGGCAAGAAGGGCAAGCCTGAGCCCACCTCGCCCAAGGGCAAGGACGGCCCAGCCAAAGGCAAGGGCAAGCAGCCGAGCGAGCCCCCGAAGGGCAAGGGCAAAGCAAGTGGTGGCGGCAGTGATGGCAAAGCCTCGGGCACGCCATCCCAGGATGTGGACATGCAGTCAGCTTCTGGCCAGGCTGCTGAGCCTCAGTGGGAGACTGTCCCGACTCGCTCCTGGACTCTCCGCGATTACCTATGACGAGTTGGTCAAGAAGGCGGATAGCGATGCTGAGGTGGTCCGGGCTGTTGCTTTGGTCGACGAGGAGCAGCGCGATACTCTGATGACTCTCTTTCGGGGTCTTGGCAAGCAGCATGCACTGCTGCTGGCGGTGCTCAACCCTAAGAACTTGGCGGCCGGACAGACGACGGAGCGATGCCCTGGTGCTCAGGGTGATCGCCTGGGGCCTTTCGGCTGGTTCATTTCACAAGGGTATGGCTGCACAGGCTAAGGTGGAGAAGCTGAGCAATTCGGTTGTCTTTGTGCGGTTTGTGCAAAAATACCTTGACAAGGAGACTTGGGGGCAGGTCACCAAAAATCCTCAGCGAGTTCCTCGGGCGCGCTTGCCTTCGTCGAGCCGTCTCGGGGTTGCGCCATGGTGCCGACGAGCACGGAATGGGTGCCGCTGCTTGAGGGTGAGCAGCCTGGCGCTTATTTGAAGCGATGTCTCGCCCTTCCGGGCGACTTTGGGTTGGTCCATGGCAGGCGGCAGCGGGGCCGCCGCATGAAGCGAGATCCGAGCACACCGGTGCAGCGCCTTTGGCTTGCTCAGGGCGTCCCCTCGGACGTGACGGCCGAACAGTTGGCCCATGTGTTGGGGCAAACTTTCAGCGATGTGGAACTTGTTTATCAGAAGCGCAAGGGCTCCACGATGGATACATTTCGCGGAAAGACGGCTGAAACAGCTGACTCAGTTGCGATCCCCATGCAATTTGGGGACGGCAACTACATGCTTTGGGTGCGCCATGCTCCGGCCAAAAGGGGCTCGCCGCCCGGACAGCTCATCCAGACGAGTGGGGCTTGGTCTTTGCTTGGGCCCCGTAAGGCGTTCGCCGTTCGCTTCCGAGATCAAGAGTGCTGTTTCCGATGCCGCTGCTGCCGAGTCGGCCATGCCGAGTCAAGCTGCTGAGGCCGAGGTTACTGAGGGTAACCCAACTCCGGCCCCGGCTCCTGGTCCTGAGAAGCCTGCTGACAACAAGCGGGCAAGTCAGGCGGACCCGCCTGTGGCCAAAGCGCACCGCCGTTGTTCAACGTGCCCTTCCCGCTGGATGCAAGGTGGTACCCATCCCCACCGATGGCAATTGCCTCTTCGCTGCGGTGGGCCATTGTGTGGCCAAGCTCGACAAGAGGGAGGACATGAGTGCCGCTGTGGTTAGAGCCAAGTTGGCCACGCACATGTCCCGCAACAGCAACCGCTATGAGCAGGAATGGGACGGGGAACTCCCCGATAGAACCAAAGGCAAGGATTGGGACAGCTACGTAAGGGCTATCGAGGCCAATGGTGTGTGGGCGGGCTCCCCGAATTGAAAGCCTGCTCGCGACTCTGGGACATGCGCGTCATTGTGTTCCCGGTGCAGGAAGACATAGAACCTTTTCGGTGCACAATCAGCAGAAATCGCGGGTGATGGCACTTCGTTTCACGGGTTCTCACTATGATGTTCTTGAAGGTGACGGGGGAGCCCTCCCGAAGAGCATTCTCGGCATTCGTGGTGTCCCTGAGGCGGTCCCTCACCGGGGTGGTGGCCTGGATCGAGGGAATGACAATTGCAGCTGCCCTTCGCAGTGGACGGTTTCTTCTCGACCACCTGTAACCAAGGCCGGCTCCAAGCGCTCTCGGTCCTCGGCTTGGACCCCTTCGTCTGTGGTGGCTGCTCGGCAGCCTTCCTTGGCTGGAGCGGCGACTCCGGCTTCAGCGTGGACCTCTGAGCCCTGTGCTTCAGGGCGCCCTGCTCCGTCTGGGTTTAGGGTTTAGGGTTTAGGGTTTCGCGCTTGTTTTCCGTGTCTTCAGCAATAGCGTCGTTCGTCACGTACGCGGAGCTCTTACATGCCCACCCCAACGAAGCCACCCAGAGCTTCCGTACTGAGCTTAAGTTCTTAAGCGTTTCTGACAGAGAAGCATCTGCACACGAGAGTGCAAGAAGCACTTGTCCAGTTTAAAACAAGCGCCCTTCCATTTTGCATCGACGTCCTGGTTTAGCAATCGAAGACGGTCTAGGCCATGTTCGGTGATGGCGTAAAGCAGAGCGACACAGCATCCAATTGAGCCAGAGATATCAGCCGCCGATCTTGGTCAGGCCGCAACGCGATGGCGTAAGCGCGTCGCTCATCTTGGTCTGAAGTCGAACAGGACCGGATTGCAAAACATCTTATCTGGTCGTAAGTCATTTTTATGCAGTTGTGTTGCTCGTGAGGCGGTTACGGAAGTATCACTATGTGTTGAACTAGTAGTCTTCAATGCTCGTGCTTGGGCATCGAGGACGGGTTTAGATTCGGAGCCGTGAAGTTGTGATGCCGTTTCTGTCCACGATCTTGCGCGGATACAAAGGTGCCGCAGCTTTGCAGCTCCATAAAGCGATGACGTGACCGCATCATGAGTAGTTCGGATCTAGGCCGTCGGGGCAAGACTCTAACTCCATCCCTTGGCCGTCACACACTACGACACAGTTCCGACAATTGATCTTAAAGCAGTTGAGGCTGCAGTCAAGCCTTCGCTGTACGATAGCAACCACAGCTGTCAAGTTTCTTTGCGATGACCGTTTAGTTAAAATCCTTGATTAGCAACAAAGCCAAGACCTTTTCGCGCGCGCGCGCGCGCGTTGTAAGACCTTTTCGCGTGCGCGCGTTGTTGGGATCCCGAGAGCTCCAGTCAGGGCCACTACTTCCGCCAGGGCCTCGCTTTCCCCCTCCAGGCCGCTCCTTATATGTCGCCAAGCTCTTCTGCGGCATGTCGCAAAAACACTTTTCTTTTTGAAAACTCTAAGCATTCTCGAATGCTTCCAAGATGACTGCTTTCCACGCTGAACGTAAGCTTTGAATGCCAACCCTTGACCTTACACACCGTGAACCTTCGACCCTGAACCCTGAACTTTAAACCTTAAACCATGAACCATGAACCGTGAACCCTGAACTCGAACCACAACCATAACATGGTCTTAAACGCTTTCAATTTCGAACATGAGCCATGGACCGTGAACCCTATAGCTTCTTCTTCCAACGCCACACCCTCAGGCAACACCAAACGCAGCATCAAAGCCACACCCTTCGCAGAATCAACGCGACACCCTTCAGCGGAGCACTGTGTCACACCCCGCGGGCCCTCGACCGGAAGCCTACCTGATTTGAGCTCCTCTGTCCGTTTGCGCCCCTCCCGAAGCCCGCCTGAAGATACCAAAATTTGGTGTTTGAGGGCGCCCGCGGGGTCAACGCAGAATCAACCTTACAGCAGTTCGCGCGGACACTGTAAGCCTTCAAAATGGTTTTGCCCACATAGTTTGACCTACCCTGTCGATCTAAGGCCCTCCCGCGGCTCCCCTTGAAGAACAGTTTCCGCATGAAGGGGAACAGAATGCAGAATCAATCTGACACAGTTCATGGGGATACTGTAAGCCCTCAGGTGGGCTCGGGAGTGGGTTTGCCCACATAGTTTGACCTACCCTGTTGATCTATGGCCCTCCCGGGGCTCCCCTTGAAGAACAGTTTCCGCATGAAGGGTCGCAGAAAGGGGCAAGGAACTCGTCGCATATGAGGCTTCTTATACGAACGTATGTATAGGCATGCGCTTGGCTCTGACCAGAAATCTCGACAAAGACAACGATCACGTCAACGGCATGGTCTGCACCGTAGAGGGCATCAACGGCCACGGTCTGGAAGTGCGGACGCGCACCGGGCGTCTACTTGTAATTTCCAGAGTGACCGAAGACAAGACCCTGGTAGATGGCACGGTGGTCCGTTGCAGGTTCCTGCCGGTGCGATTGGGCTATGCAATCACACTTCACAAGGCTCAGGGCAGCACCATCTGCTACATGGCACTTTGGCTAGACACCATCGGAGTTCCGGGCGCAGGCTACGTTGCGTTGTCGCGCGTCCGAACGGACGCCAGTTGGTGTTTTTTCGGACAGCTGACCGTGGAGCACTTTGTACCTCCTCGGCGTAAGGCCGGTCTAGTTCATGCAAAACACAGTGAACATAACCCGTGTCAGGAATATCAGCTGTGATGTTTGGACCCGAGTTAATCTGACCATCGTGTCGTTGGACTAGTTAGCATCGCAAGTGAGGTCCCGAGACAACGAGCGTGGCCTCGCGCTTGGACGCGAGTCTTCAGGTGTGTCATCTGTTTCGCCTGCAATTCAGGTCGGTGTCCCAACAGAGACGAGTCCTGCCATCGATCCGACCCGGCAGGCTCGATTGCTCTTAGTCGCATTCGTTGGCAACTGTTGTGAACCGAGTGTGCACTTACAGGCTCATAACCTTCCCATGGGCAGCACCAACTTGCAACTGAGTTTCGTAGCCAGCAGGTTTCGTTCGTGAAACAAACACGAACAAATTGCTGCTTGAACACGACATTGTCGAAGGTGAAAAGCGGCTGACAATGCCGCTAGATAAGACGCAGCCGGCATGCCCACAGCGCAGCGTCTCGAGTCAAAAGACGAGCATCTCAGTGCCAGCAGTGGTTGCATCTGTAATTCCTCAGCAAAGCGTGTAATAACCGTGGCCGTGCATGCCTGGCAAACACTCGAAGGTTCAGACTTCACTCGGAGCTCAGGAAGTACATACATGTAGTTACCTGTAAATGGCCGAATGCTTTGCAATTACCGTCTGTCTTAAATAACACTAGCGTTTGATTCTCGTACAGGTGTGTTACGCTCCTGTGCGTGAGAACGCACAAGCTGAGCATGACAACGATGGTTTAGAGCTGCCACCTGAAACCGAATGGTGTAGTGCAGGCATACAAAAGAACGGGCCGGTTTTGCTGCAGAATGTGGCCCCGACCTGCTTGGGCACACAGGCGCACTCGGTCCATTTTTCGATCCTAAGCCTGGGAACGCAGTTTGGAGCAGGCACACGAAAGAATGGCCCTGTTTTGCTGCAGAATGTGGCTTCGGCCGCTTTGGGCACCCATAGGTACCGGATGGTTTAGAGCAGACACACGAAAAGAACGGCCCTGTTTTGCTGCAGAATGTGGCCCCGGCCAGCTTGGGCACACACGAGCACTCGGGGGTCCATTTTTCGATCCTAAGCCTGGGAACCCAGTTTAGAGCAGGCACACAAAGAACGGCCCTGTTTTGCTGCAGAATGTGGCTTCGGCCGCTTTGGGCACCCATAGGTACCGGATGGTTTAGAGCAGACACACGAAAAGAACGGCCCTGTTTTGCTGCAGAATGTGGCCCCGGCCAGCTTGGGCACACACGAGCACTCGGGGGTCCATTTTTCGATCCTAAGCCTGGGAACCCAGTTTAGAGCAGGCACACAAAGAACGGCCCTGTTTTGCTGCAGAATGTGGCTTCGGCCGCTTTGGGCACCCATAGGTACCGGATGGTTTAGAGCAGAGAAACGAAAAGAACGGCCCTGTTTTGCTGCAGAATGTGGCCCCGACCAGCTTGGGCACACACGAGCACTCGGGGGTCCATTTTTCGATCCTAAGCCTGGGAACCCAGTCTAGAGCAGGCACACGAAGAATGGCCCTGTTTTGCGGCAGAATGTGGCTTCGGCCGCTTTGGGCACCCATAGGTGCCGGATGGTTTAGAGCAGGCACACGAAAAGAACGGCCCTGTTTTGCTGCAGAATGTGGCCCCGACCAGTTGGGCACACACGAGCACTCGGGGGTCCATTTTTCGATCCTTAGCCTGGGAACCCAGTTTAGAGCAGGCACACGAAAAGAACGGCCCTGTTTTGCTGCAGAATGTGGCCTTGGCCAGCATTGGGCGCACAAGAACGGGATGGTCTAGAGCTGCCACATGAAAGGATCGGCGCTGTTTTGCTGCAGAATGTGGCCCCGACCAGCTTGGGCACACACGAGCACTCGGGGGTCCATTTTCCCCAGATTTCACTCAGCTTAGGGGGGGGGGGGGGTTTAGGGTAATATATCTCTTATATTACTGACAGTATTGTCTAGAGAATATATTAAGGAATACTTGTATACACACATGCTGTCTACCTGTAAATGGCTGTAATTGTAGCTTTACAATTACCATTTACCTCTAGGTAAGACTAGAAGGTCTTTTGTTTCATTCCCGTACAGTTGTGTTACGCTCCTGTACGTGAGAAGGCAGAAGCTGAGCATTCAGGCTTAAGCTTTTGAGTTTAGGGTTTAGGGTTTAGGGTTCGGCTAACTCAGTAGGTCGTGGAGGCGTGCGGACAGATTCGGAGGATTTGCTTGAGGACGAGGTACCGGTGCCCGCTGATTCTGCTTTGCCAACCCCGTCGGCCGAGCACCCGGCGGCAGCCCTCAAAGTCCTGGGCTGAATTCCTCAAGAGGGGCAGCGCTTCACATCCTGCTTGGAAGGAAGGCGGCTTCTTTCAGGAGAACTGTCTTTACTGTGCCCGGGTTTTCCGCAGCGACTGCCCTGCCAAATTTGGTCGCTTGAAGTGGGACCACTACACGGCATGGCACCCTGACCTGCCTCGCCCTGCGAGCCGGGCCCTGCGCGACCCTGAGATCCGACGACCTGTGAAGTCCGAGGCTGCTGACTGGAGGTGCCCCTTGTGCAATCACGGGGTCCCAGAAGGAGGCATGAAACACGCATCCCATGGTCGGTGGCTTCGTGTCCGCAACGACCACCGCTTGGCCGCCCACCCTGAGGTCTCCAGGGTTGAGTTTGCCAATCACAGCAAGCGACAAGCTCAGCGCCGGATCCGGATGACCACTCGGGCGAGGGCCTTGAACAAGCACCAGGCCAAGCGCATTGTGGGTGGCCCGGTGCCCAACGCTGTGCCCTTCTCGTGGCCCCGCATCTCGTTGCAGCGGGGGTCGCGAAAGTTGCATCTTACCACTGCTTGGCGCTGCACAAAGTGCCTCCGTTGCTGCAGCTTGCAGTTGCAGAAGAATGCTCGCAAGCATGTTTGCCGGACTCTCCCGGAGTCCCTCGTGAAGCTTCGCTTGAAGACCCTTGAGAAGACGAAGAAAGAGGCGATGAAGCTGGATCATGGTGTCGACAAGGAGCTCTTGAAGATCACTTTCGCCACGGCCAAGCGCATGCTCAGCGGCGATATGGTGACGCCATGACGGTCCTCTTCTCGACCCTCAACATCCGGCGAGCTGGTGCCGCGAAGGTTCACTGGCTTGCGGATCTTTTATGTGATAAAAATTCGGAGGAGTTGCAGATTTTGGCGGTGCAGGAGCTCGATCTCCCCCACCTTGTCCGCGCCCACCTTTGTCGAACTACTTGGCAAGCGTGGTGTGCACACTTTTCTTGGTGGTTTGGACAACGATGTGTACAGATGCGCTGTGCTTTCCACCGTTCCCGGTGTGGCTCTCAACTTGGACCATGAGAGGCTGGCTGGTGGCCTCTTTGACTTCCTCTGCGGTGACAGCCTTCTTCGTGTGGCTGTCGGTTCCTACTATGGCTGTGTGTGGGATCCCAACTTGGCTCTTGACGGGGCAGAACGTGCCATCGAGAAGCTTAAACTTTGTGGCCATCCCTGGATCGTGCTCGGCGACTACAATCTTGAGGCCACCGAGCAACCGTTGATGGGTGCTCTTGCCCGTGGCCTTGGCCGGTTGTGTGATGATGATTTTCAGGGCGAGGGCTTGTTACCCGGCGCCCGTGCGAGCGGTCGGCGAGGTGACGCAGTCCTGGAGTTTCTCGGATCATGCGTTGGTCTCCTATCGGGTTGATCTCCAGGTTCCCCTCGGGCATCGAGCTCCACGGTTTAAGGCCCTTGGAAAGACACCGGTGACCGATGCAGACTGGCTTGCCACTTGGGATGAACCCACCTTCGAGGAGATGCTCACAAACGGCGATCGCGCTGAGGATGCCTTGGCTGTGGACGACCGTGGTGGCCACCGGCGTGCTGCCCCTTGGTCCCCTTTGCCTCAGGCCTCGGTTCGCAGCAAGCGGGCCAACCCTCTTGAGCCCCTGTACCTCATCCAGCTGCGGCGTTGCATCGCCGACTGGGTCAGCTTAGGCACCGCCCTCAGGATGACCACCTTCGGAACAAGATTGGCAACACGTTGCATCATTTGGTGAAGTCGGCCCCCTGGTTGGAGGACCTGCCCTTCTTCGAGATGGAAAAATGGTGCGACTGGGTGGCGGAGCACATCGTTGCGGAAGAACTTGCACAAAAGCATCGCGCTGTGCGAGCCTGGCGTGAGCAGTTGCAGGACTCTTCGGCTAAGGTGTCTTCCTGGGTCAAGCGGCGTGAAAAGGTCTACGGTGCGCTTGAACGGCCGGCCCTGGCTCCGGACCAGGTTGCTAGCTACAAGGCTGTACATCCTGTGACTGTGGTTGAGCAGGCGACGCATGAGTGGGTTGGTTGGTGGACCCGAGGCCCTTCGCCTGGTGGTGTCGAGGCTCTCCTTCAGCAGATCCCGCGCGTTCCTGAGGAGCCCTGGCACATGACTTTCACGGCCGAGGAGCTTCTTCGCTCCGCCAAGGCCATCGTTGCGAAGGCCGACGGGCCTGACTCCTGGTCGTGTTCGGCTTTGGTCTTGTTACCAGTGAGCTTTTGGCGGGCTTTTGCCCGTCTGTGGCAAGTTGTCCTTGACAAAGGACTTGTGACCGACAGATGGAAGGAAGGTCGAGTTGCTCTCGAGAAGCCACATGGCCGCGGCTTCAGGCCCATCACGGTCCTCCCGACCGCGTGGAGAATCGGCACTCGCCTCTTGGTGCGGAAGCTTGGTCATTGGATCCAGCGTTGGGCCACGCACCGTGTGTTGGGCGGTTTGACCCGCCGTGGCGTGAAGGATGTCTGGGCTCGGCTTTTCGACTCCCTCGATGACGACAACCTCTACCTCCAGGAGGACCTGTCTCGTTTCTTCGACTCGGTGCGACAAGCGGATCTGCAGCTCACTTTGGAGCGCTTCGGCTGCCCCTCGCTCCTCCGCAAGCTGGTCGCGTCGTTCTACACCGGACATCGGCGTGTGCTGGCTGCTGCCGGTACGCTGGGGAACTAGTGAACGATTAGTGATAAGTATTAAAAATAGTGGAAACATAGCGGAACTATATAATGATTTTCAGACATTTTCCATGCTTCGATTATTTTTGATTGATTTCATTTTGCATTTTTATTGATTGTTTACCACTCTTTGAGTTTTCTCATTATGTTTTCATTTGTCTAATAAGAGATAAGAAGTTTATTGAAACCAACAATGAAAATCGTTAAAAATTAAGGAGACATGCGAAGAACCAAGCGAAAACTATTGAGTTTCATAAGTTTTCAACTATTTTGCTTGTTGTTCATTGTTTTGTTTCTTGCTTTTCGCTATTTTTGGTTTGTATTTGTAAATATATGTGTTCACTATTTTTTCCTGTTTTAAATCACTTTTTCTCATTGTTTTCCATATTTTCCATGAAAAAAAGTGAAAAATAGTGAAGAATAGTGTTTTCACTCTTTTAATTTTTCATTATTTTAGTGAAAAATAGTGAGACAAAAACTGAACAAATAGTGAACGCATAGTCACATAGTGGAAAATGAAGACTTTTAGAAACACTATTGAACACCAATAAAAAGAACAATGAACAATAAGGCAAACAGTGGAATGTCAATAGTTCCGCTTGCTTTCCACTATTTTCACTAATTTTTCATTAACAAAGGAGTTGGGCGTGGACACTCCGGACCTCGTGCTGCAGTGGCTCCGAGATGTGTATCGGAGACGAGGACTGGCCAGCTGTGGCCGTGTTGTCCAGTCCCTCCGCCGCACTGCTGACTACTTTCGGTGATTTTGTGACGGCGACACGGCTTTCCTCGCAGCCACCCGGCAAGCCCAGACGTTCTGCGGCTCGTCGTGGTCCTGTTGCTCCTGATGGTTCTCCTGGTGAGCTCTCTGGTGCATGAAGCAAGAACGATGAAGCTCTGCCCCTGCTCCTAGCAACAAGCGTGTTGCTCCAGGCGAGGCACCTGGTGACTCCAGCCTTGGCTCAAGCGAGGCCTCCAGCACATTTTGTGCACGGCCAAGGTCGGCTTGGGTTGTTGTCCTCGATGGCGAGCGTGGTTTTGCTCTCAATGTGGATGGTGAGGATCAGTTTTCACATCGTGCGGAGGTGGATGGACTGATCGCATAAGATATTGAACGCCAATTAAAATTACACCAGCGAAGACCCCAAACAGAATGCATCGAATCATACCGGTTCAAGTTGGAATGTGTTGGATCCCAATCTGGCTTCGCCAGCAGATTTTGCGAAGAAGAATTAGGCATTGGGCGATATATTTCTGCGAAAGAAGAGTGGGTGGTGGGATTCAAGCATGTGGGAAGGTTTTTTGGGAGGGTCCGGCCAGGGAGCATCGTTCGGAGGATCTTGCTGCAACACCATGCACGGAAAACATGCACATTTCTCCCGCAACTGCCACATTGTTGCCGCCTTTGCAAAACAGGATACCTGGCCTCTGCTGCAAACGTTCGCGGACGAAGTGCAAAAGAGCTTGGTGTTCGCTTCGGTTGGCTGTCGGACGGGAAGAAAACGACAACTTTGCCGTGCATGTTTGGCAAGAAAGGTAGGAAGGGATTTGTCGGCTTACAAGGCAAACAAAAAGCTTTCTTAACACGGAGCCATTCACGTTTTCTCTGCTGACCGAACGAAGAGCATTGTCCACAGGATTTTGTTGCCGCAGGAACCGCACAAAGAAAAAACGCAACGTCTCCACAATTTTCATAACATTACCGTTCTGCAAAACAGGATTCTTTGCCTCCGCTGTAGACATTGGAGGAAGAAGCACAACAGAGGTTGCTATATGGGTCGGTTGGCTGTCACACGGGAAAAAAGTGTGAACTTTGCCGCGCAATTTTGGCGAAAAGAAGCGCGCACAGGGGTGCGTCGGCTTACAACACAAAACAAAAATCTTTCTTTACACGGAACCATTCACGACTTGTTCCGCAGACCGAACGAAGATCCATACAATCTGTAACTACCGCAGAAACCACGCACGAAAAAAAACACACAACATTGCCGTTTTGCAAGACAGGATATGTGGCCTCTGCCGTAAACGTTTGTGGAAGAAGCGCGAAACAGGTTGGTATACGGATCGGTTGGCTGTCGCACGGGAAAAAAATGTGAACTTTGCGGCTCAATTATGGCGAAAAGAAGAGCAAATGGGTTTGTCGGCTTACAAGGCAAACAAAAACCTTTCTTTACACGGAACCATTCACGATTTTGTCCGCAGACCGAACGAAGATCCACAGGATCTTGCTGCCGCAGCAACCACGCACGGCAAAAACACGCAACATTGCCGTTTTGCGAGACAGGATATGTGGCCTCTGCTGTAGACGTCTGTGGAAGAAGCGCAAAACAAGTTGGCAAACAGATCGGTTGGCTGCCACACGGAAAAGGTAGGAACTTTGCCGCGCAAACTTGGCAAAAAGAAACGCAAATGGGTTTGTCGGCTTACATCGCAAACACAAATCTTTCTTTACACGAAACCGTTGACGATTTTTCCGCCGACAAAACGAAGAACGTCGTCCACAGGATCTTGCTGCCACAGAAACCACGCACGGAAAAACACGCAAAATTGCCGTTTTGGGAGACAGGATATGTGGCCTCTGCTGTAAACGTCTGTGGAAGAAGCGCAAAACAAGTTGGTACACAGATCGGTTGGCTGCCACACGGGAAAAGGTAGGAACTTTGCCGCGCGAACTTGGCAAAAAAAACGCAAAGGGGTTTGTCGGCTTGCATCGCAAACAATAATCTTTCTTTACACGAAACCGTTGACGATTTTTTCCGCCGACAAAACGAAAAACGTCGTCCACAGGATCTTGCTGCCGCAGAAACCACGCACGGAGAAACACACAAGTTCCCCTTTACACGGAACCATTGACGATTTTTCCGCAGACAAACCGAAGAACGTCGTCCACAGGATCTTGCTGCCGCGGAAACCACGCACGGAAGAACACACAACCTTCCCGCAACTGTTACAACATTGCTGCCTTGCAAGACAGGATACCGGATACCTGGCCTCTGCTGTAGACGTTTGTGGAAGAAGCACAAAAGAGGTTGGTTTACGGATCGGTTGGCTGTCGCACGGGGAAAAGTGGGAACTTTGCCGCGCAAACTTGGCGAAAAGAAGACCGCACGGGGGTGTGTCGGCTTACAACGCAAAATGAATATCGTTCCTTACACGGAACGACTGACGAATTTTTCCAGAGACCGAACGAAGAACTTCGTCCACAGGATCTTACTTCCGCAAAAACCACGCACGGATAACACACACACACACACAACTTTCCCGCAACTGAGTTAATCCGACCCTCAACAGCAGCACAACGATATTGGGGTAGGATCGCCGGGCAAGGCAAGGAAACCCGAAAGGGAAGCCCAGCCCGAAGAGGAACAGAAGCTGCAAGCGTACCTCTTTTCTCATTACTTGAGCCAAAGATCATGTCATTGGCACGTTAAGCTACACAGTCAGACATGTTACCTATACAAGGACAGGGAACGTCGTATTCGACCAACTAACTGTTACAACATTGTTGTTTTGCAAAACAGGATACCTGACTTTTGCTGTAGATGATTGCGGAAGAAGCACGAAGCAGGTTGGCATACGGATCGGTCGCCTGTCGGACGGAGCAAATTGGGAACTTTGCCGTGCAAACTTGGCAAAAAGAAGTGCGAAGAGGTTTGTCGGCTTCTAAGGCGAACGAAAATCTTCTTTTGCACGGAACCATTGACGATTTTTCCGCAGACCGAACGAAGAGCGTCGTCCACAGGATTGCAGCAGAAACCACGCACGGAAAACACGCAACTGTTACAGCATTGCTGCCTTGCAAGACAGGATACCGGATACTTGGCCTCAGCTGTAGACGTTTGTGGCAGACCAGGCGCCCAGAAAGGAAACATTAAGGGAACCCAGCGGGAGCTCAGGCCCTCTGCTGCGGCCCGCCCGTCCAACCCAGGAGCCCAGAAAGGGAACAGGAAGGAAACCCAATTGGCAGCCCAATCCCTTTGCCGCGGCCCACCCATCCAATCCAGGAGCCCAGAACGGAAACATGAAGGGAGGTAAACGGGATTGCCGCGGCCCAAGGAAACATGACGGGAGCCCAACGGGAGTCCAGGTCCAACCCAGCAGCCCAAAAAGGAAACATGAAGGGAGCCCAATAAAGCCCAGGTCCTTTGCCGCAGCCCACCCGAAGTGAATGGGAGCCCAGGTCCTTCGCCGCGGCCCACCCGTCCAACACCCAGAACCCCAGAAAGGAAACATGAAGGGAACCCAATAAAGCCCAGGTCCTTTGCCGCGGCCCACCCGTCCAACCCAGGAGCCCAGAAAGGAAACATGAAGGGAAGTGAATGGGAGCCCAGGTCCTTTGCCGCGGCCCACCCGTCCAACCCAGGAGCCCAGAAAGGAAACATGAAGGGAAGTGAATGGGAGCCCAGGTCCTTCGCCGCTCCAACCCAGGAGCCTAGAAAGGAAACATGAAGGGAGCCCAATAAAGCCCAGGTCCTTCGCCGCGGCCCACCCGTCCAACCCAGAACCCCAGAAAGGAAACATGAAGAGAAGTGAAGGGGAGCCCAGGTCCTTCGCCGCGTCCCACCCGTCCAACCCAGGAGCCCAGAAAGGAAACATGAAGGGAGCCCAATGGGAGCCCAGCCCGTTTGCCGCGGCCCAGGCATCCAACCCACCGCGGCCCACCTTTTTCTGAGGAGAGAACCCCAAACCGTACCTGTTTGGGGAAAAACAATGAACAATAGGGCTAACAGTGGAAAGTCAATGGTTTCCGCTTGTTTTCCACCATTTTCGCGAATTTTTCATTAAAATAGTGGAAACCGAGCGAAAACCATTGATTTTCATAGATTTTCAATTTTTTAATGTTTTCATTCTGTTTTCAATAATTTTCCAATATCTTAATAAAGAAAATCAATGAACACTTAGTGACAAGGGAAAAATTGAAAATAATACAAGTGGAGTTTATTGATTTTCATCGTTTTTTGTATTATTTGCATTGTGTTTCCTCGAGCTTTTGCTGCGCGCCTTAATGTTTCGTTTTTAAATTGAAAAATAATGAAAAAGAAGGAGCAGTGACAACTTTTAATAACTTCCTGAATGAAAACAATGAAAAAAGAACCAGATCACTGTAAAATCACTTATCACTAATGAGTTCACAATTCAGATCAGTATTCAATCACTCATTTAGTGGCTCGATAAATCCAAATCACCAATTAACTCACCAATCATATCACTATTAAATCACTAATCTAGTGATTCGATAAATCCAAATCACTAATTCATTCAGAAATCAGATCACTAATTAATTACACAAAAAAATTCAAGTATTTCCAACGCTTGCCAGCCCCTGCCAACCTTAAGGCAAGTTCTTGAGCAATGCAGATGTGTAGCAGCTTAGGTCAGGGTCTGCTGCTGATGATCCCGAACATGTACAAGATCGCGGGCGAGTTGCTGCCGTGTGTCATGCACGTCGCCGCACGGGCTCTGGCAGGACAGGCCTTGTCCATCTTCGGGGACCACAGCGATGTGATGGCCTGCCGCTCGACCGGTTGGGCCATGCTGGCGTCCGAGTCGGTGGAAATGGCGCAGGTGAATGCTATTGTTGCCCACCTTGTGTCCATGGAGCGACGGGTCCCAGTGCAGCACTTCTTTGATGGGTTCCGCACCAGCCACGAAGTAAACAAGATCAAGCTCATCGACTACAACACTATGAAGTCCTTCATCAATTGGGATGCTGTTAAGGAACATCATGACCTAGCAATGAATCCTCGCCACCCACATGTTCAGGGCACGTCGCAGGGTCCTGACATCTTCTTCCAGTGTGTCGAGGCGGGCAACACCTTCTATGATGGACTGGCAGATCTCTTTGAGGAGAAGGGCAAGCTGGTGCAAGAGCAGACCGGCTTGCACTTCGCTCTTTACGGCTATGAAGGGCATCCAGAGGCCAAGCACGTGATAGTGGTGATGGGCAGTGCCGCCGTGACTTGCGGAGAGACGGCCATGTTCTTGTCGCAGCACAAGGGGCAACGCGTCGGCGTGCTGAAGGTGCGTCTCTTCCGGCCCTGGGACAGCTCGCGGTTTCTGGCAGCCTTGCCAAAGACAACGGAGCGTATCTGCGTGCTGGATCGCACCAAGGAGCAGGGGTCCCAAGGAGAGCCGCTCTTGTTGGAGGTTGCCTCGATGCTGCATGCCAGTGCTCACCCGGAGATCGTCGTCGTCGGAGGCCGCTATGGGCTGGGCTCGAAAGAGTTCACGCCCAACATGGTGCTGTCCGTCTTCGAGAATCTCGCCAAAGACAGCCCGAAGCCGAGATTCGTCGTGGGCATCGAAGACGATGTGACGCACCTGTCTTTGCCGGTGGGCCCATGGCTCAATGTGCTTCCAGAGGGCACCACGGAGTGCATGTTCTATGGGCTTGGCAGTGATGGTACCGTCGGGGCAAACAAGAGCGCCGTGAAGATGATTGCCCTGGGAACCGAGCTCCATGCGCAGGCCCGGCCGAGTCTCTCCCTCCCTTTTTGCTCGCTCTCTCTCTCACTCTCTCTCTCGCTTGCCGCACTCTGTGCTTCTCTCTCCCTCTGGTTCTGGCTCTCTCTCTCTCTCTCTGTGTCTATTTCGGTCTGGCTTTCGCACTCACTCACTCACTCCCTCTCCCAGTCACTCACTCACAGACTCGCTCACTCACAGACTCACTTCATTCCATCACGAGAGTCTCCCTCCCTCTCTCACATTCTGGCATCCCCCGAAGGCATACTTCGAGTATGACGCCAAGAAGAGCGGCGGCGTGACCATCAGCCACCTGAGGTTCGGGCCGAAGCCCATTCACGCTCCCTACAACGTCCGTGCTGCCGACTACATGGCCATCCACAAATCGAGCTACGTGCACAACTATGCTCCCTGCCAGACATGGAGTTCCTGTCAACTTGCATTGTTTCGTGTGCGCATGTGCTCGGAGCTGGAGATTTGAATTCGGGCTTCTTGTTGCCAGTTCTACGGATCTGATAGGACTGTGGCATCCTGCTGTCCGCACTTCAAACTGATTCAAAAGTGTTCTAAGGAAACGAGCATCCTGCTATCGCTTTTTCAAAAATTCAAAAAGTTCTAAGGACATGACCCGTTACCTTAAGCAGAACGCCGTCTGCGTGATCAACTGCTCCTGGGACGTGAAGGAGTTGGAGCAGCAGCTGCCTGCCAAGATGCGGCGCGATCTTGCAGAGAAGAAGGTCCGGGTGATTGCAGAATCAGTCTGGACTCAACTGGCTCTGACTAGCTTCCTAGTCCTAGTCCCGATCTTCTGGGAGTGCGGGATGAACTGGAGTGAAGTTTGAAGGCAAAGCTGTTCATCATTGATGCCACCAAGATTGCTGTCAAGGCACAAGGGACAAGTAACAAAAGCTCCGTGGCACAGCCAATACTGCTGATGTCGATTTCTAGAGAAGGCCTTCAGCTATCAAAAAATCCGACAGGCCGGACTGGGCAAGCGCATCAACATGATCATGCAAACCGTCTTCTTCAAGCTGAGTGGCCGCCTTAGATGCATGCGAAATCCTTCATCGGTCTAGAGATCTGCATCGCGCAGCCCAGTTGCTTGAAGGTGCCGTCATGCCGTACGAGGAGGCCGTGGAGATGCTGAAGAAGAGCATCAAAAAGATGTATGGCAAGAAGGCGCGGTCGTGAGAATGGGGATGTGGGTTGATCGGCAAGCTCTGGCGTGTCCAAACCGGCAGGGCGACAAAGTGGTGAAGATGAACATCGATGGGGTCGATGCTTCAATTGCTGGCATCGTGGAATGCGAAGTTCCACCTGCTTGGGCGTCCCTGGCAGTCGACACGGAGGCTCGTGCATCCAGTGCATCTCTTGCATCGAACTGCAGGTGATATCTGTTTTCCAGGGAAGTCTGATCACAGTCATCAAAGATGAGCTAGAATTAGAACCCAGCTAGAAGTTACATTGTAATTTCTCGACAGGCTTCCGATGCCAAGACCAGCATTGTCGCCTATGCCAAGGGACCTCGCATGTTCCCGGAAGTGCAGAATGCCTCGCAGTTTGCCGCGCAAGTGCAGAAACCTTGCAACAATCTGGATGGTAACTCTCTTCCTGTGAGCGCCTTTGTGCCCGGTGGCCGCGTGCCATGTGGTACCAGTCAGTACGAGAAGCGTGGCATTGCCATCCAGGTGCCTACGGTAGACATGGACAAGTGCACGCAGTGCAACAAGTGCAGTCTGATCTGCCCCCATGCAGCTGTGAGACCATTCCTGATGACCTCTCAAGAGCTTGGGAAAGCACCGGCATCGTTCAAGGAAGGCAGTCGTTCTGCCATCGGAGGAGGTGTGTTGGATAACTACCAGTACCGCATTCAGGTGTCGCCTTGGGACTGCACTGGCTGCGAGCTTTGCGTGCGCATTTGCCCCGCGGATGCACTTACCTTGGGTCCGGCCGAGAAGGTCATTCAGGAAGAGGAGGCCAACTGGAACTTCGCCGTGGCGCTACCAGACCGCGGCGACGAAATTGACAAGACGACGGTCAAGGGCTCTCAGTTTCAGAAACCATACCTTGAATTCTCAGGGGCGTGCGAGGGCTGTGGCGAGACGCCGCACGTGAAGCTGATGACGCAGCTCTTCGGCGATCGACTTGTTATTGCCAATGCCACAGGCCAGAATCACAACCAGTCGGAGTCATAAAAAGTGTGCTGTTGTCAGTCTCTTGTGTTACTCGTAGTAATTACATGTAATTACTACGTTGGCAGGCTGCTCCTCCATCTGGGGTGGCTCCAACCCATCCTTCCCGTACACGACAAACAACAAGGGAGAGGGCCCCGCCTGGGCCAACTCCTTGTTCGAAGACAATGCTGAGTTCGGCTTCGGCATGCGCAAGGTTCGCCCGCGGCAATACGGTGCCACGTGCTGACAGGCACCTGTTGAATGTGTTTAGCTAGGCCTTCAAGCAGCGCCGCGACTACCTCGCAATGCAAGTGGAGGTCTGCACTCCGTTTGAGCTGAGAGCCCGGTCGGGTGTTTCCGGTCGCAGGCGGTTTCGTGCAGGCGTGTGTTGACCTGCAGGACACCTTGGCGGATAAGTCCGTGACGATGTCCGACGAACTTCGTCAGGCACTGCAGCAGTTCCTGGTGATGCGCAAGGACGCACATCCCCTGACCGTGTTGTCGAACTCGACCGCCACACGTGTTCTCGTATCGGGCAAGGAAAACATGTTTTTATTGTCGTCATCGCCAGGAGCAGATGCACGACCTCTTGCTGCCGAAGGGCCGCAGTGCCTCGTCTGTCCTTCCGGAACAGAATGGCTGGCTCTGGCGGCGTGCATAGTACCGGCGGCGCGTCGCTCGTCGCCGAGGCATCTACCATCAGATCATGGAGAAGCTCGTGCCGCTTTTGGAGAAGGACCTTCGTTTTGTGCTCATGATCACTGATCACTGGGCCAGTTAGACAGCTGGCGTTTTCAGGAAAAGGGCACGCATCCAAAGATCCACAACCTCTACGACTTGCCACTCGGTGAACCATGCAGGCACTGTCGTAACAGCCGACATCTGCGGTTCAATCTGTGGCGTCTGTACCGTCTCTACCTTGCATCTCTGATGCAGTAGTGTCAGTAGTGGCTGCAGCCAAGGGAAGACATGTTCGGCCGCAGCAGCTTCTGGATTGTTGGTGGAGACGGTTGGGCCTACGACATCGGGTACGGTGGCTTGGACCACGTAATTGCCAGCGAGGAGCACGTGAATATCCTCGTCCTTGACACGGAGATGTACAGCAACACGGGCGGTCAGGCGTCGAAGGCAACACCCAAGGGAGCGATGGCCAAGTTTGCCGAGGGCGGCAAGCTCACACAAAAGAAGGACCTGGGGCAGATGGCCATGACTTACAAGAACGTTTACGTCGCAAGCATCTGCGTTCACGTGAACCCTCAGCAAGCTGTGCGAGCTCTGATCGAGGCGGATGCCTATCCAGGCCCTAGCCTGATTCTGTCCTACACCCCATGCATTAGTCAAGGCTTCCCGATGGCGGAGTCAATCCAGCATTGCCAGATGGCCGTTGACAGCGGCTACTGGCCGCTCTACCGCTATAATCCCGAAGCTGCGGCGCACGGCAACAATCCCTTCCAGCTCGACAGCCGAAAGATCAAGGGCGACCTGTTCAAGCTCCTGGCAAAGGACGGGGGAGAGGGGCAAGAAATGCGAAGCCAGTCGCAGTGATTCAGATGCCATGCCCTGCCAAGTGATTGCATGCTGTGTGTGATGAGCAGTGCCGCTCTCAGGAGAACCGCTTCGCAGCAGTGATGCGTCGCGACCCGAAGCACGCCGAGGAGTTGGACAACAAGCTGCAAGAAAATGTGGTGCAGAAGAATCACCTGCTGCAGGTCCTGAACAAAGAGGACTTGGAAGGGCAGTTCTCCAAGTTGGTCGAAGGTCTGTCGGATGCGAAGAGCTCGGGTGACTCTATCACGGTGCTATATGGCAGTGAGACCGGCAATGCGGAGGAGCAGGCGAAGAATCTGATGCAAGACCTCATTGCACGCGGACTGAAATCCACTGTGAGCTCGTTGGATGACTTCGAGTTCGAGGAGCTGCCAAACCAGAAGATTGTCATCTTGGTGGTGTCCACGTGCGGACTGGGCGAATATCCGGCCAACTGCAAGCAGACCTGGCTCAAGCTCCAGTCTCCGGATCTGCCAATGTCCTGGCTGGCAGGCGTGAAGTTCTGCGTCTTCGGCCTGGGCGACTCCACCTACAGCCAGTTCTGTGTGGCTGCTGCCGGCTTCGACACCCGCTTCGGCGAGCTCGGCGGGCAGCGCATGCTGAAGCGCGGCGTGGGCGACGACCGTGATGAGGACAGGTACTACACTGGTTGGGAGGCCTGGCTGCCGGAGCTGTGGAAGGTTCTCGGGGCTCCGGCTTTGCCGCTGAGCCAAGACATCCCTGCGCCTTCCTATCGAGTGGATGCATCCGCAGGCGACGTGGCAAAGCCACCCATCAGCGATGATGACATCATCCCGCCCGGTGCCAACAGACTCACGCTGCTCACCAACAACGTGCTGACAGGGGATGCCAAGTACGATCGTGACATTCGGCATTATGAGTTCAAGATTGAAGGCACCAACGTTGCGTACAAGACAGGCGAGAGCCTTGCCATCTGGCCCCGCAACCCGGAAGACAAGGTCCTGGAATTCTGTGAGATGATGGGCTTCGATGCCGGGCAGCACCTGCGGATCCTGCCGCTCGAGGGTGCCCGCAACTGGTGTCCTACGGAGCTGAGCGTGCGCCAGCTTTTCTCCCACGTCTTGGACATCTTCGGAAAGCCGAACAGGAAATTCTTCCAGACGTTGGCTCTCTTCGCAAAGGATGAGGCCGAGAAGAAGCAGCTCCAAAGCATCGTCGAGAACAGCCAGGAGGGTGCGGCTCTCTACCGGGACTTGACACACGACTTCGCACACCATGCAGATGTGCTGAAGAAGTTTGCTAGTGCACGACCCCCCATCGAGCACTTGCTTCAAATGATGCCAGTCCTGAAGCCCCGCAGCTATTCGATTGCCAGCTCGCCGTTGATGCATCCGGACAAGATCCAGCTTTGCGTGGTGTTGGTGGACTGGACGGTGGAGAGCACCAAAGAGCTCCGCCTTGGCGAGTGCACAGGCCAGGAGTTTCTGATAAACAAGGTCACGGAGTTCCGGTTGAGGGTTAGGGGCTTCTTTGTTTTCGGGTTTAAGGGTTTGGGGTTTCAAGGTTTTAGGCTTAGGGTTAAGGGGTTTCGGGTTTTGGGGTATGGTCCGTGGGCACTCCCAAATAACAGAAGCTATACAAACCTGTAGAGGCGTGGAGACGCCCGGGGGGAACCCTTCCAAGCGATACCCTGTGGTCCCTAAACCCTGAGCCCAAACACCCTGAAGACCCTTGAGATCTGTCTCTTGCACACCCGCGACTTTGCAAGTCTTTGAGTCCGAGCTTCTTGCGCACTTGAGAAGTTCAGCGTTCGTACGCCAGGCTACATGCAGCTGCAGAAGCCGGGAGCACAGATCATGTGCGCCGTGCGATCGAGCGCCATTGTGCTGCCCAAGGATGCCACGGCTGCAATCATGAGGGTACCTCGAGTTGAGTTGTGAGAGCTGAAGTTGCTAGGAGCCAGAGAAGCCTGTCATCATGGCCGGCATGGGCACAGGATTGGCCCCGTGGCGTGCTGTCACGCAGGAGCTTTTGATGACGTTTCATTCTATGAGCAAGAGCAAACTTGCTGGTCTGATGTTGCCAGGAGCGAGTGATGCAAGCCAGGCAAGGGCTCAAAGTTGGCAAGTGCATGCTGTTCTTTGGGGCCCGGTACAAGCAGGAGCTTCGTAGAGGGCGCTCCATTTATGCCGTGGCATTTTTGCCGGAGCTGTTGATGGCCGTTGTGTTTTTGCAGGAGTGGCTCTACAGAGAAGAATTTGAGAGCTACGAGAAGGAGGGCGTGTTGCAAATGCACACGGCCTTCTCGCGTGAGCAGGCTAGTGACGGCTAGTAGTGCTCCAGGCACGTTGGCATTTGAGCCATGTCGTAGATTCCCAGACGAGGCACGCAAAATCTACGTTCAGCACAGAATAGTGGAGGCAGCTCCAGTGCTTGGATTGGCCTTGCTTTGCAAAGTGTTTTCCAAATTGTGTTTGCATTGCCCGTCTCCGGAAGGCGGGAGCCGACGTCGCAGAGAGGATGTTGAATCAGGGTGGCCATTTCTACGTCTGCGGATCTGCACGACAAGTGCCCGAAGATATCTACACTGCCATGAAGGAGGCCTCCCTTGGGCTGTTGGGGGGCTCGGGCTTCGAGATGCTTCGAGCTTGAGCTTGTTGTAGCTTTCAGGTGATGATGGCGCACGAGCGGTGTGCTGAAGAAGATGCGGAAGCAATACTCTCCAATCTCAAGATGGAGGGCCGTTGCTTGTCGACAGAAGTCGTGAGTCGTGCGTGTCTTCGTTTCTACTTCTCTTCGTTCACAGCCTTTATCGAGTGCTGTTGCAGCAGATCAGAAGCAACCTGCAGGTTACACCGTCGAAGCTTGGTCGTGAGTTTGAAGCCTCGTGCATCCGCATGCACGAGCGTTCGTTTCATGTTTCGAGCCCCTGTCGAGGAACTTTTGGCTCGCAGGGGTTCCAGCAGCATTTTTTTTTAGTGCTGCTAGGGCTCTTTCGGGCCCACCAACTTTCTAAAGAGACTGCATGCTGTGCCTGCCGGGCAACGCTTCAGTTTTGCGGCAGAAGCCAGGGGTCCCGCAGCTCTTCAGCCAACCAATTTCAAAGTACTGAAACTGAGTTTTGGCACCGCCGAAGCTGCTAGCCGGTCCCCGTCGGTGCTGCCGTGGAGTCACAGTTCAACCCCTGCCGGGTGACAGTTGGCTCCCCCATCGATGCTCATATCGAGAAAATTGGTACCATGGCAACCAAGGGGCAGGCCGTAGACTTGCAGTTCCTGTTGTTATCAGGGCTACTGTGCTGCGATAAATGCGACTTCCCCGACCATGCTCTACTCCGGTACTCTGACTGCCATGCCTAAACGCTGATACTCCTGTTAGTTGTTCTTGGTGCGGCGAATCGTACTCGCGCGTCGCACAAGGATGTGAAGGATGTGTACCAGCGATCTCGGCTTTACTACAAATCCCGCCGTTGCGCGGTTGCCATCACTGCTGAAGCATCACTCGCTAAACTCTGACAAGCTACGTGGGCATGTGCCGTTTCTATCGCTCTGATTGCCTGCGACTGATACCACGGTATCCATGAGAAACGACTCGCTCATGGTACTGTTCTTCACAACCAGACAGCTGGGTAGTCGTAATGGTAAGCAGTAGCAGTAGAAGTAGCAACAAGAGAAACAGCTGAAGTAGTGGTCATATTTACGGAGCTAGCATCAGTGGCAACAGCAGCACTGAGGGTAGAAATAGCGACAATGCCCGATGATGATTATGATGATGACGATCATGATCATGACCATGTTCATGATGATAATGATGATGATCTTGTTTCTTTGGGCCTGTCTTCTACGGAAGGTTGAATACGAAACTCTTCCAGGATCTTCATACTGTCAGGCATGTTGCTGTCTCCTCAGTGCTCAAAACTGGTGGGCAAACAAAGCTGCCAGACAGACATCGGGTGATCGTAGAACTGTAGAGTCAGACCGGTTGCCATGGCCCTCTCTTTGCGATTCCTATCTCAGGCCTCCAAGAACATCGTGGCTCATGCGCCATCGCCGAGGGCTGTGCGCACGCCCATCACGCCGAAGACCCCAAAGACACCGAAGTCACCCCAGTCGCCTTTGAGTCCTCTGAGCACGACCTGCTCTGGCTTGAGCTTCTTCCCTGTAGAAGAGGCCAAGCGAGCTCCCAAGACTGCTCGTCGGTCTGTGCATTTTGCCGACGAGAGCGGAACTTGGGTCGGCAATGCGAGCAGCTTGCTCAGTGCCAAAGGCTTCGGCCGCTTGGGCGGCATGGGAAAATTCCAGCCTGAAGCCCGTGCCCAAGCTACCCTGGACCATAGCGTCCAGGAGGAGGATCCCATGGCTCTGGCCACGGCCACACGCGCCGCGGTGTTGGCGCGTAAGGCGCGACAGGAAGATCGCTGCGTGCCAACTCCGCGTGTTGCGCTGGAGCCGACCTTCCCGGTCCTGCTTGGTAGGCGTCCCTCTGTGGGCTTGCCCATGAAATCGCCTTTGAGCTTCCTCAATGAAGAGTCCTGTGCACATGCAGCACGCCAAGCTTTCATGGAGCAGCAGGAGCGCAGGGCTAGCAGAGCCATGGTGGACTTCGTGGTGTAAGCGAAGTGAGCAATCAGTGCCCAGAGCAGCTTCTGCCCAGAGGTAGCCAGGGCTGCTACTTTTAAAGTGAACATGTCCTCAACGGCTGGTGCGTTCTGTGAGGCGATTGTACAGACTTCTCAAAAGCACGAGTGAGCCTCGAGAGCCATCAGCATAGAACTCAGAAGTAGGTCTCATGAGCGTCAAGGTCTGCGGAGAGCCAGTCACGGCACTGACTCGACTTCATGTCTGTTTCGTCGTTGTAGCCGACAGATGAGCTTCTACTGAGCCTCTGCAGTCCCTGAGCTGTGCATAGAGCTGAAGACCGGAGCTGGGGCGCAGAGTCGCTTCCAGCTCGTGGCTTCGGCACCCCTTTACATCTTCTTCGAAGCTTCTGGATCTGCACTGAAAAAAAGACTGTCGACAGATCTGCCAAGCTTTCAACTGCTGGGGGGCTCTGCAGGGACCGCCAGCATCTGTAGCCGGGTTATGGACTACCAGAGGTCCGTCCTTGCAGGCATGCCGTGGTGTATCCTCCTCAACACATGCTACCATAGAAGCTTAGGCCAGGAGCCATCTCGCTAGAGACTTGTGATGCCCTGCCGATGCATGTGGCTCACTGGATGAAAGTTAGTTGGGACAGAACAAGCTACAGCACAGTCTTCAAACCCGAGTTATGGTAGGCTTTTCCGTTCTGCATTCAGCTGTGAAGAACCCACGCAAAGTCGGCATTCTGCCGCCGCAGTACACTCGGCAGACCTCGCTTGGGCCGGATGTGTGCGACATGCCGGAAACGAGAGCATATGCTCTCCTGGAGGAAGGAAGGCCCGTCTACCTTTCGACAGAATGTGACTAGCTGCTTTAGTCACGGCATGATCCCAGTGGCTGAAGCACTGTACCTCAGGCTTAAATCCAGTGTTTTTCGCTTCACCAGCTCTTGTGGAAGCGTTTGCAATCCAAGCGTGCAGTGTCATCCTAGCCCGACGCAAACTTCCAAGTATTCCAGTTCACATAGATAAAGCCTCTCTAACCGAGTGGGTTAGTATAGATAAAGCTTCTAACCGAGTGGGTTTATTATTGTTGTTATTATTATGAACAGTAGTAGTGGTAATAGTAGTAATGATAGTAATGGTAGTAATAGTAGTAATAGGTCGGCTTATTAGCCAGGCGGACTATCGAGGAGTCCCAAGCTGCCCCACGCGGCTGGCATGATCGGTCGGGGCCTCTTCGCCTGATTTGCAGAGAGTTGATCACGAAAGCTCCACCGAGAGAAGACAGAGAATTCAGGGGGGGGGGGGGAAGGGATGTTTGTTTTTTGAGCTCCCCCCACCCGTGGCTGGCCAGGACCGTGTTTGCTCGGAGGCTGTTGGGGAGTCTTCCGGTGACCTCTTTCGGGGCAGGGCTTCGGTGGGAGAACCAGCCCCTGATACTGTCGATGCTGGCGCCAGAGGCGCTCCTGCTTCAAGGTCCTGTGCACTTCTTGGACAGCATTGTGTGGATTCTTGTGAGAGTAGTTCATTTGTTTGTATGCATGTGTGTAATTATGTATATTATGTATGTATCTGCGTATGTTTGAACAGTATCTTTCTGTATCTGTCTGTCCGTGTGTCGGTCGCTGTCTGTCTGTCTGTCTGTCTGTCTGTCTGTCTGTCTGTCTGTCAGTTCGTCTTTCTGTGATATGTGTGTTTGCATGTCTGCCGCTCCGAGTCGTGTTTCAGGAGCCCACTAGAGCTTTCGTCCCAGCCCGCGGCTCTCAAGTGCTGGCACGCCCATGCTGCACTGATGCGGGAAGGAAGCAGGCCCCACCTGTGCCACGCGCACAGGCTTGCAGCCCTTGCGTATAGTTACTTGCCGAAGTTGGGTGCAATCAAACGAAGACAAGTCTTCAAGATGTTTGCACTGAGAGAGCACTGGGACCCAGGGAAGCCAGCAGCACGAGCTCCAGGGCGTTGTGTAGGTGTCAAAAATACTCAGAGGCCCAGATTGGGAAGCTGGGCCTCCAGAAGGGCAGCTGGCATGGGCCCCGTGGCCACCAAAGGAACCGGCTGCTTGTTCCCCAGGGCCCCTGGCGTGGAGTGGGTGGATCTTCAGATCTGTCCCCAGGCCTTCAACAACTGCCGATATGAGGCATGCATGAGTTGGGTGGGAGCTGGGGAGGCAAGGGGAGCACAGCAAGCTAGTCTATTGGTTGCCACAAGTCAGGCGAAAGAGACATGTCAGAAAGTTCCTCCCCAGGAAGTGGCCTGACGGTGAAGTCCCGGAGAAGATAAAGAAGCAAGGGGCTGAGTTTGCGGAGCCACATGTACTTCTGCTGCTCCTGGCAACATGTCGTAGTACTATTGTGACGCTAGTCGTAGTGGGGGGATACTAGCAAGAAAGCCACTACTGCGCATCTTGGACGCAAGACCCACGTAAATGTTGGGATCTGCAGTTTCAATTGGATCGCAAGACATTTGTCAGCCATCAAAGGTCAAACCTGTCCCCGTATTTCTTGGGCCTTGATGCTTGAAGCACTGCAAAAAATCAACATGCTAAACAGTGGAATGCCACGGTAAAAGCTTCATAGGGTTGTACACGTTTATCGTGGTGCCTGAGGATTGCAGGATGGAAGCGTGCCATGAAGGACCGAAGTGGTGCAGGCACGTCGTGCCGCTTGCTGTGTGGCCTCGGGCTCATGTGCAGGATTTCATGAACCAAGACGCCAAGCTGAATGACTTGGTTGCCTTGTTGGATGCTCGGATCCTGCTCAGAATCAGACTTCATGTTGATGCACCGGGCATGCTTGGCCCGGTGGAGACAATCGAAGATCGAAGACACAAGTTTGTTCAAATCAAGCGTCAAGGGTGAGTTGCACCACCATGTCACCGTGACCAGGTTCACTCAGAAGTTCGTGCAGCTCGGGCAGAGCCGAAACTTCACCCTGAGCACCTTGATGGTACGCCCCCACCCTTCCGTTGTGGGGTCACAAGATAGCGGGGTGGTGAAGCTTAAGGCTGCAGTAGCACGGCTTTGTGCTGCAGGACATGGCCTGGACGGTTTTGATCCTGACCTGGGAGGCTGAACATTGCAACTCTCGCCATCACAAGTTTTGAATTCTTCTCAGCATCTACGAATCTACTCAGGCGGTGGTGAACGAGAAATTGCCAATGATGGAAGAGGTGGAGCGAGGCTTTAAAGAGAAGTACGAGGACGGACAGCTGCAGCAAGGGATCTCTGAGTTGGGGATTCCGGATTCCCACTGTCCGCAGGACCTGATGAAGGCGATGATGGAAGTGCGCAGGCCAACGCAGTGTTGTGTCGTCCTTCCGTACAGCTATCGTCCCTATCCTGACATGCGGTCGGGCACGTCGTGCACTGTGCATGTTGCTGTCTCTGCAGCGCTCAAAACTGGTGGGCAAACAAAGCTGCCAGATAGACATCGGGTGATCGTAGAGTCAGACCGGTTGCCATGGCCCTCTCTTTGCGATTCCTATCTCAGGCCTCCAAGAACATCGTGGCTCATGCGCCATCGCCGAGGGCTGTGCGCACGCCCATCACGCCGAAGACCCCAAAGACACCGAAGTCACCCCAGTCGCCTTTGAGTCCTCTGAGCACGACCTGCTCTGGCTTGAGCTTCTTCCCAGTAGAAGAGGCCAAGCGAGCTCCCAAGACTGCTCGTCGGTCTGTGCATTTTGCCGACGAGAGCGGAACTTGGGTCGGCAATGCGAGCAGCTTGCTCAGTGCCAAAGGCTTCGGCCGCTTGGGCAGCATGGGAAAATTCCAGCCTGAAGCCCGTGCCCAAGCTACCCTGGACCATAGCGTCCAGGAGGAGGATCCCATGGCTCTGGCCACGGCCACACGCGCCGCGGTGTTGGCGCGTAAGGCGCGACAGGAAGATCGCTGCGTGCCAACTCCGCGTGTTGCGCTGGAGCCGACCTTCCCGGTCCTGCTTGGTAGGCGTCCCTCTGTGGGCTTGCCCATGAAATCGCCTTTGAGCTTCCTCAATGAAGAGTCCTGTGCACATGCAGCACGCCAAGCTTTCATGGAGCAGCAGGAGCGCAGGGCTAGCAGAGCCATGGTGGACTTCGTGGTGTAAGCGAAGTGAGCAATCAGTGCCCAGAGCAGCTTCTGCCCAGAGGTAGCCAGGGCTGCTACTTTTAAAGTGAACATGTCCTCAACGGCTGGTGCGTTCTGTGAGGCGATTGTACAGACTTCTCAAAAGCGCGAGTGAGCCTCCAGAGCCATCAGCATAGAACTCAGAAGTAGGTCTCATGAGCGTCAAGGTCTGCGGAGAGCCAGTCACGGCACTGACTCGACTTCATGTCTGTTTCGTCGTTGTAGCCGACAGATGAGCTTCTACTGAGCCTCTGCAGTCCCTGAGCTGTGCATAGAGCTGAAGACCGGAGCTGGGGCGCAGAGTCGCTTCCAGCTCGTGGCTTCGGCACCCCTTTACATCTTCTTCGAAGCTTCTGGATCTGCACTGAAAAAAGACCGTCAACAGATCTGGCCAAGCTGGGTGTCCGGCGCCTGCGTTCACGAGTCGGACCGGAAAGAGCTTGCAGGCAGTACCTTGCAGAGGTCACGGAGCTCAGGGACTGCCAGGGGGCTCGCGAGGGTCCGATCGCCGGTCTCGACAGTAGTCGCCCACTGTTCAGTCCTTGCTGGATTGTCTGTGTGGTGCATCGGACCTCCCCAGCACATTCTGCGCAGTGAAGACATCTCCATCTCCCAAACCCTCGTAGTCCCCCCGACAAATGCTCGGAGGATCGCATCCGCAGCAGCACGCTAAGCAGCTCCATGCAGGTTCGCAGCGCAGCTGCCACGGGCTCTGTTTGTTTGGTGTTCTTGACTTCCCGGGCATGGTTTCGGGCTTCAGCGCTTGCGTGTCTACGTCAGCACCGGGCACGGAAATACTGACAATTCGACGTGAGACCGCAAGGAACCCGCGCTTAGGCCCTAATGTAGGGGCCTATAACGGGGCCCCAAAACCCTATTCTAATGATTAAGGCCCCAAAATTAGGCCTCTCGGCAGGCCGCGCTGGCGGAGATCACAGCGGGGGACGAGGGCGACGGCGGCGACCATGGCATCTACAGCCCGGGGCCCCGGAACCCTGGCCTTGGCTCTCGGATGCTCAAAGCCTCCGAAACGGCCCTGCTGAGGATTTCAGCCGGAGATAGCCTTGGACCCCAAGACCCAGGAGTACTTCAAGGCTGCCACCATCTGCTGAGATGACGGACGGATCCACTGGGTCGCGCGCGAGTTTCTTTGCGCAGGCATGTGTCAGTACGAGCCAGACCTGAGGCAGTGCACAGTCAACTGAGTCCCAGAGCAACAAACGAATTTAACGAACTCACATAAGAGGACTTGATTTCCTGGTACGCTGAGCTGTCCCACCACCAACAGTGTAGCTTTGTTCCACATGCCACCTTTTGGTGTAGTGATCTGACGTTCAACTTACCGGGTTGCGTGGCGGACGCTGTGGTGTTGGCACACGGCTGTTTTCCACAACTTGCAATCTTGGGTCTCTGATGCTTCGCTTAGTTTGAGCCTCCCCGCAGCTGGGTCTTTCCGCATGAGCTGGGTTTTAATGTCTTCGAAATTTAAACTTAGCTTCACGGAAGGCGGCCATGCAAGAAAACATGAAGATCGCGCTAACAAAGGGCCGGTCGCCCAGATGTGTCCAGAGCAAGCTTCGAGCATGAGATTTGCTTGGTGCATTTGATATGATTCATAAACGTGTGAAAGCTGCCCTGCCCTTGAGGCCAGACATTAAGAATTAAGATGGTAGAGGATGGTTGTTCTACCGTTCTACCGGAAGAGACTGATCCAAGTGTAAAGAGCAGTTCTGCCAGCTTGATGAGGCGCTGCAGCTGCTGGTGAGACGATGCGACTTGACCGTTGTGTTGCTGGGAATGTTAGAGCCACCGCACGCGCACGTCGAAGTCCAATACGTTTCATCGTCCGAAACATGTCGATAGATGTTTGTTGATTTGCAACAGCCGTAGGCCAAGAAGAGGCAGAAAGCCATTCCCTAACGTTCTCCTTGCCGTGGCCAGACAGCTGCTCATGAGCCAGCTGACGGATGCACAGAGCGAGCCAGCAAGCTCAGCTTTGAAGTCGTGGCAGAGTTGAGAGTCCTACGAGGGGTTCGGGCGCCTACGGCAGACTCTATGACCTGAAAGCCGTAGGATATCGGGTTCCGGCATCAATTCTTCCGGGTGTCACGTGCCGGCAAACAGAGGGATAAGAAGGATGTGTCCGAAGTTTTCAGACTGATCAGTGAGCACAACTCAGGCTGGAGAAGCTTCGAGAGCAGCTTGTCCCGCCCCCGGAGCATCCGAGATCGCAGGTGCCATCCTTAGTTGAGGCCCCCGAAACGGTGGAACAAGACTGCCGCCAAGGAAGATGCCTTGCTCCAAGCGAAGCTCAGCGAAGGCATCGAAAAGCGCCCTCCACCACCGAGGCCACTGGATTGAGCATCCACTCTGACGAAGCGACTTAGTGACTTAGTATTCACCAGCAAAACAAAGTCCCCGAACCTGGACCCTCGTCCCCCGCACCGTGCTGAATGGTATAGTGTTCAAGCGCAATCACCTGAATTTCATCACCAGGGTCCTCCAACGGCTAGATGCGTTTGGGCCAGGCTAGACAAGGCACGACATGATTAGACGGAGACGTACTGCGACGTAGTTTTTCAGGGCTAAATCCAAATCAGGCTGGGACAGCGTGAGTACTGCGTATCTTGAGCGCGAATGAAGAACACAGTCTCATTACGACCCGGCTTAGTTGCAAGGAAGGTGTCCGTGGTGGACACGTCCTCTCAAGAACAGGCAGGATCGGGAAGTGTTTCCATAGGGTCGACAACGCATGCAGTCTTTCGGGCTCCAGGGTTTGGGTCAAGTTCGCTACTACTTGAGAGTTTCAGGCTCTTTTCGTGTCTGGTTGCAGATTGGTTGACTTGAGTCCGTGTTTATGGTCTTTGTCTTTGCCGCTGTAGTCTTTGGAGTTCCAATGCAAAGGATCCTTTCGAGCACGGAGCAGGGGTCTGTTTCGGTGGATGTGCAGTTCCTATTTGTTGATCGTGTTGGGCTTTGCTTTCAAGCTCTCGGAAATCCGTGTATCTTGCAAGAATCCCTGGAGCCTTGTGAAGGGAAGCTCGCCTGCCAGTGCAGGTGGAAAAGTCCGTAACACCACAGCACCAAGATGCTGCGCCCGAAACTTCGCACTTCCTGGTCCCCCCAGAAAGTTGCATCAGGTGAAAAGGCTTCAAGCGGAACTGGATGCTTTGCGGGCCGAGCCCGGCCCTCGTGCTGCTAAAACTCACGATGTCGCCGGCGCTCGCCCTCGCCGGTGCCAAGGTTCGAGGCAGGGAAGCAGGACAGCGAGAGGCAGAAGGCCATCCTCCAGGCGTCCTCCGACAGGGTCGGCTTGTTTTGCTCCGAACCTCACAAAACCTGGTACTAGTAGCATAGATAGATCGGGTAGCTTTAGGAGCAGAGGCTGGGAGGAAGAAATGAGTAGAACCTGCTGGCAGCCCTTTTCTCTCCGAGACTCGAAGAGGTCTTCGGACTTGAGCCTAGCGCCACTCTCGACGACGCCAGGACAGGGAAGAGGGAAGAGGGAAGGGCCAAGAGGAATTCCGGTTCTTGAGATTTCAGTGATGGCACCGGTTGCTGGGGGTTCAGGATGCGCAACGGAGAGCTCTCTCTGAAGTGCACGAGTGTGTACTATGTGTTGGGTTGTCCTTTGAGACGACATCGTGTTTGTTTCAACCAGGAGTTGTGCAAGAGTGCGCGAAGGCACGCGCACAAGACGTACATAATGGGCTCCGAAGCTAAGCCTGGCTGAGGCCCGGAATTGAGCCCGAGATAGTCTTCTTCTAAGCAGATTTCGTTTGGAGGAAGCTCTGGGAGTCGCTGAACTCTCCTGGGGACGACTGGGCCGGAGAGGCGTCGAGCCTGACACTTCAGTGCAATCCGGTCTCGTGCGCAGATGCAAGCAGACGCCAAAGAACGGTCGGTGAATCCCAAGCAGTGTTTTTTGATGTCGCAGGCAGTGCTTGAGTGCAATGCCTGCTCTGTACCAGAGTCATGTTTGCATCATGGGTTGCGAGCTTCCAGATTGGGGCACTCGAAACTGGTTGCTGGCTCTACACCCGCCCCAACCGAAATGGGTATGCGACTTTGAATCCGATGTGCTCCAAAGGGATTTCTTGTAGGACCTATATAATATGATGATACATATATGATATGATGATTCGCGGGCTTTTGCAATGTTTGAAGCTTGAATTTGAGGTTCATCACCAATCCGAAACCCTGAAGGTGGAGAAGCTGCGCGAGAAGAACAAAGCCCTTCTAAAGCAGTCAAAAACTTTGGAAGACGAGCTGGCAGAGCGCAGAACTCGGCGATTTTCTGTTCGCCTTCTTCGTATCGGTCGTGTTACTAGTTACTAGTAGTAGTGTTGCTATCAGCATGACAGTATGACTCTTGCCAGCAGTATCAGTCTTAGCACTGGTGGTGGTGGTCGGCTTGGGGAATTCCAGTGCCTCCCACTTTGATTTGACTACTCTCACTGAAATCTTGGCGAGCGAAAGTCATAAGCAAATTGGAACATTGTGATCGCATGGCGTGAGGTTCAAGAAGAAGAACCATGAAGAAGCCTGCCGAAAGCTCCAAAGCCAAGTTTCTGTGTGGCCCCTGGCAGTTCCGATCGTAGGCTAGTAGTCTGTCACTTTCGGTAGTTGCTGCGGTTGTTAGCGCTGGTCGCAGACGCCCTGCGGTAGCGATCAAGATTCGCTTCTGTGCGTATTCGAGCGGACATGTGGGTCTTGCGCACGTAAGAGACATTGAACTCATTGAACGTCTTCAGCGCGGTGCCAAGGACCTGCAGGCAGAGATAGAGAAACTGAAGCACCTCAGCTGCAGGAAGAGAGTGCTGGGATGGGTGCCGAGTCGTGGCTCGGGATAAGCTTTCATTCGCGAAACTCCACATCTTTGGGGTTCCCAACTATTATCTATAGTATAATATGTAATTATTAAGGCCCTTATGAGCCGAGTCTTCCTGTCAGAGCTGCACTGGCGCATCGGCGAGTCTTGCGGAGTTCCAAGGCAGCAGCTGGCCACGAAGAACATGCCCTCGAAAGGCCGCGTTTGGACCCTTTCAAGTCGAAGCAGTAGCGGTATCCGTAGTAGTGAGGGGTAGGCGTGGGAAGACTAAGACCAAAGGGCAGCCGGTTGGAGGTTTGGAGAACCCTTGGGCGGCGGGGCTTTGGCTCGACTGCAGGAGATGCCGCCAGCGAAGAAAACGAAGCGCTAAAGAGGTCCGGGGGATCCGGGGGATGTGGGTTGAATGGACGTGGATGAAGCAGCGACAGAAGGCGCCGGTCTTGCAGAGGATGTTGAGCCATGCCCCCCATCTGAGTACCTGGACCACGAGCCGCTTCTGTTCTCTTCCACCACCGGTGTACGAGTCCGGGCAGCCGGACGCGAAACAAGATGCCCAGCCACGCACTTGTCAAACTGGCCTTTTTCAAGTTTGGCCATGCACTCTCGCTGTACCTCGGTTTTTATGTTTTCTAGAAGGCCCCAGCAAACTTGTGCCTGAACCATACTCGGACAGAACAGCCCTGCTGCGGTAAATGATGGCGACTTTAGGCATCATTCCAGAGGGCTTGTCCAAGACACGGCCCCTGCACAGGCAGCTGGCCATGTTGAAGAAGCAGGTCGAAGCAGCGGGCAAGGGTGACAGCGCCCAGAGCTCAGCTTGCTGAGAGCGTTGCTGGAAGCACTCCCCCCAACAACCCATCCCACTCCCGACGAGCAGTTGCTGTTGACTTCTTGCGATTCACCATCTTTTCGATTGTCGATTGTCGCCGCTTGCGACCAGGCTGTGAAGGATTTGATGAAGCAGAACGAAGCGCTGGACGGGCTTGAACTTTTATGCACCATGCAGGTTCAAGGATCAGATTCTCTATCGAATCGAAGTCTTCAGACAGGATTGTCGATCATCTTGAAATTTCGGAGGGGGGGGGCAAGAACAGGGTCTACGACCTCAAGCTGTGTCTGCCTGGCAGCTACTAGTAGCAGCTTCTCAAATTTTCTCAGGGAGTGTGCGTCACAAGCTCCAGGAGGCAGAGCTTGCAGCGCTCAAGAAGCAGCTCACGGAGAAAGTCGCCGAAGTCCAAGAGACCACGAAGGCCAGCTGAGTGTGTCACTTGCTCTGGAAGAGACGGAAGAGCTAGCACAGTATAGTATGTTTTCTTACCGGGTCTGCAGCTTTTGCATGACACGAAAGCCTCCATATCCTCCGCTTCGGTGTGTTAGCTGACAGGCGGCGGATGCCGCGAGGAGAGCACCCAAGGGCTGCCATTCAGATCGCAGTTCTTCGTCCCATGAGTCCATGAGTACTCAAGCCGCGAGTGGCTTCAGCTCCACCCGCTCAAGCGACCCTGGAAGTCCACGAAGTCCAGCATCAGAGCCTAACAGTGGCTCTTTGGCCCAAGTTGCTGAATCCGCTCGCTCAGCTCCTGACCCCTGAAAGGAGGCAATCCACGGACCTCATGGGCCAGGTGGAGCTGATGCGCAAGGAGCTCGAGCGGGCCAAGAAGGAGAGTTGGTGCTGGTGCCATCAAACGTGCAGCTAAGCAACAAGTAGGAAGTAGGAAAGGGGGACAGCAAGGACAGGAACACGTGACGTGGAATCTGCACTTGCTTCTTGTCTCGTGCAGCAGATCCCAAGACTGCGGAAGGCCAAGACACCACCTCAGACTTTCACGTCCAGGCCTAGGCCGTGACACATGGCAGGACCTGGACGGCGAGCGACGCCTGTGACTCAGCGATTTGGTCCCAGAACAAGTGCAGAGAAGGAGTGAAGGCCCCGGCCGCTCCAGAGCCTTCGCTTGTCCACATCGAGCGGGGCCGAAATGGGCCGACTCCACACGGCCGAGACGTGGGTGCAAGGGATCCGAATACAGCAAAGGAGAACCTCAGAGGCTCAGAGGTTTCGGAGCCCAAGCAAGTGTCGGAGAAAAGGTCGCAGTGCGGCCCTGGAGGCGGCTGTTGAGGCTGCTGCAGAAGCAGGCCCTCTCCTTTGGGGATGAAGTTCGAGGTTCTCGAGCCTTGGGTTTGAGCTTCTGGGGTTTGGGCGTTCTCAGGTTGTGGCGGGCGCAGAGTTCAGCTTCGGGATGCGGATGGGATAAGTCATTGATGGTTTGGGGCCACACAATGCCACACGCCTCGAGCTGCCTGTGAGACGGATTGGTCGGTGCAGAAGTCGTTTTGTGTGCCTTGTTTCTGGCCGGGATCTGAAACCCAACAGGTGAGGCACCCCTAACCACCTGCCTGCTTGCTCGCGGGAGTCGTGAACTTGTTCCGGAGTTGCCTGAAGCTTGAATTGCACCGAAACCGAGGCAGAGTCTGGCATGTTTGAACCCAATGATATGAAGTGAGAGTGATACGAAGCAGTGATAACAGGAAACATGAAACGCATACGCATAGGCACAAGCCGCAAAGACGAGGCGACAACAACGGCGGCGGCAGCCGCCGCAGCAGAAGCAGCAGCAACGACAAGGGTAGGAGACAGAGTCCATGACAGAGAGAAGTTAAAACGAAGGGCAAAGAAGCCTTACTGTACTGAACTACTACTTTACTATTGGTACCACCCCTTTCAGGCCTCAAGCCCCGAGCCCTGGAGTCCACGAATCCCGGCTGACAGGGGCGAATGGGGACGCCGATGGGCTCGCTCAGGCCAACAATCGCGTGCGGAAGCTGGAGCAGCCTGTCCTGTCAGCCGAGGGAGGGCAGGGTTTTATCGTGTCAGTTATCTCGGGTGCGACAGCAAGTACGTCCCCTCAACAAGAAGCGGGATCATTGCTTTTATTCGAGTTTCAGCTTCATGGCTTCGAAGTGCCGGAATGCAGGATTGTGGCACGATAATGTCTCGGCTCCGAGGCAAACGCTGAAAGGAGCCCGCGAGGAGAACGACTCGCTCAAGAAGGCTGGGACTTGCAGCTTGGGTTTTGAACTGTTTTAAAGTTTATTCGAAGTATCATCGTTACGGTGCTCAAACCACGGCCTGCCCCGTCCCAACGTGCCAGCCACCTATTTTGCTTCCGCATCATCTCCCTCCGCGCCGCCTCGTTCTTTTTCCCCGCATGAGCCGTCGGACAAAGCTTCTCAGTTCGCGAGATAGAAGCAGTACCCAAACCTTGGAGAGCCATTGCACCATCCTCTTGGGGGCAGATCTGGCGCCTTTGTGGCAGCTGGCTGGGCTCCCGATCCATGCCTAACGCCTGAGACTTCCCTCTCGTCATCTTATCGTATCGTCAAGGCAAATCAGAGGACCGAAAGCCCAAGCTCAGAATTCCGAAACCCTTCAGTCAGACCAAGAAGCCGGACCCTGAAGCCTGGGCCTCTTGCAGGAGAACGGCGTCCTCAAGGAACAACTAGAGGAGGCCAAGATCATGCGGAAGGCGCTGGAGCAGGCAGGGGGTGTAGGCATCAGATGGTCGCTGTGGTCACGAAAGCCGTGTAATCATTTTGACGGCTGTGGCCGGTAGCATGGCCCTGAGCATCGTGACCTTTACGACCAAGAGAAGCGCTGTATTCTGCAACCTGTACAACTCAATAATCCAGACAGCGGTTTGTTGCATGACAACACCTGAAGAGTGATTCGGGCTGGGGTTGGGATTTCGAGAACTCGGAAATTCAGCCAAGCAAGAGATATCTGAGATATCTTCTTCAACCTTTTTCTGTGATATCTTGGGTCAGAGCCCAGGACTCCCCCGACCTTCCAAGGCTCCATTCCCATCTTTAGTTAGACGAATGCTTTGTGCCCGGCGCCCAACAAAGGCCATGGAAGAGCTGCGGAGGAAGTTCGAGGTGGGCCAACGCATGTCCTCACACCCGGTTATTGGCATGGCTTTGGCAACACTCTCACCAGCAATGCAACCGAAGACCGCAAGGAATCGCCATTGTCGTTGTCGTGGCTGTTGTTGTGGGGGCGTGTGTTGCTGCTGTGGCTTTTCGCTATTGCTGTGGTCATTACTGTCGTTGCTCTCGTGCTGTGGTGGAGGTGGCGGTTATGGTGGTGGCGCGATGCAGTTATGCCTGTCGTTGTGGTTGTTGTTGTGGGTCCTTTCGACTTTGCACACCCGACAGTGCAGTGCAGAAAGAAGGACAAGGTTCGTTTCGGAGGCCGAGGCCCTGCCGGCCGGAGCCTGATCCCTTCCAGGACTTCAAGAGGCGGCTGCAGGAGAAGGGCGTGGATGTCAGTGACTCGCCTGCCTTGAAATGCACGGTTGGATAGTGGTGCGGTGCAGCATGGTGCAGCAAAGCCTCTACAGTGTGGCGAGTTGCGAGTTGCATGCATCTGGGGTGGTGGGGGTTGGGGTTCTCTCGACTTGTCGTCGCACCAAGAGGCCTAGAGGCAGAGCTGGGCCGATGCAGACTCTAAACGGCTAGTAGCTAGTAATGAACACTGCAGTAGCCGATACATCCCTTCAGCAATTTGAAACCCGACTAAACCCAGCGTCCTAAAGGCATCCTCGACGAAGCCCTGGCCGAAGCTGGTGCTCGAGCTGCACTGGAGGAGAGATGAGGAGAGTACTCTAAAGGACCGTGGGTGTTAAATTTCAATATTCAGGTCATAAAAAAAATCTGCTGAAATTAAGCTTCTTGCGAAGGTTGCTTGTGTACGAGGTGCCTGGTTGGACAGTGCTGACGTCTAAAGGCAATCATCCATGTTGAGTCCTTTCACGGGTAGGTAGCTCTGTCCCAGATCTATCATAAACCTCTGCTTGGAATACCCGGTGATGCTTTCTTGCTGCTATTTAGCATCCCGACTGGTGCTTGATTTTTCCTACGCAGTCCCTTGCCACATTCCTTCTGACTTCATTGTGTGTCAAGAAAAAAGGACTTGAAACAGAAAAAAGCTCGCCTTTGTTTTTACATACAGCTGAATGCCGGACCGTAGTCCTTTGCCTTAAGCTTAACCGGTTTGTCTTGCCTGCAAGATAAGGAGAAATCTTCTCTGCAGAGGAACATAGCGGAATCAAAACTATGCTTCAGCAGAAAACTCGTCATTCTATGTGACAACATACATTTTATCGGCAGACATTTCCTGAGGCAGAATTTTGTGAAAGAAACAGTTTGTTGTCTGATAGAAAGCATCTTTTTGTTTACACGAAAGATTTGTCACGGTAAATGTTATTGTTAAATCTAAAACTATTGAAATCTTTACTTTGGCAGATTTTACATAGTCTTTCTAACTTACCTTAGCAGCCTTTTTTAAATAATGTTCATGTTTTTCTGATATTTCTTATTACAGCAGTGCCAGCAATTCATTTTATAAGGGAAAGATTTTTTTGCTGCGCATTTACTTTGGCAGTTATTTTAAATACTTTTTGTTTTTATTTTTCGAAAATCTGTGTTTCAACAGATCAGTTTATAAACGCATTCTTGGTTTTTTTTTGAAAAAAATAGTTCAGCAGATTTTTTTATAAACAAAATCTTTATTTTTTTTAAATTTTTTTCTGCACAGACCTTTATTTCAGCAAAAAACAGTAATTTCAGATGATTTTTTATAAAAAAAATATTTTTTTTCTGCGCAGACCTTTATTTCAGCAAAAAAACCGTAATTTCAGATGATTTTTTTTATAAAAATATATTTTTTTTATTTTTTTCTGCACAGACCTTTATTTCAGCAAAAAAACCGTAATTTCAGAGGTTTTTTTTTATAAAAAAAATCCTCTGAACTTAAGGCCTTTTTTGAAAAAATCACATTCTAAATCTTGATGCAGAAAACCTGCAAAACCTGAATTTGTATCAGAAAATAGAGTGCTGATTCGCTATCTGCACTCTAGATTTTGAATGAATTTCAGGTGTTTTGGGGTTTTTGGCACTGTTTTTAGAGTGTGAATTTTTCAAAAAGGCCTTAATTTCAGAGGATTTTTTTTATAAAAAAAATCCTCTGAAATTACGGTTTTTTTGCTGAAATAAAGGTCTGTGCAGAAAAAATATAAAAAAGATTTTTTTTATAAAAAAAATCATCTGAAATTACGGTTTTTTTGCTGAAATAAAGGTCTGTGCAGAAAAAAATAAAAAAAAATATTTTTTTTATAAAAAAAATGCTCTGAAATTACGGTTTTTTTGCTGAAATAAAGGTCTGTGCAGAAAAAATAAAAAAAAGTTTTTTTTATAAAAAAAATCATCTGAAATTACGGTTTTTTTTGCTGAAATAAAGGTCTGTGCAGAATTTTTTTTTTTAACAAAAAATCTGCGGAAATAAAGATTTTGAAACAAAAAATAAAAAATGTTTTTTTTATGAAAAAATTGCTGGAATGAAGAATTTGGGAAAAATTTAAAAAGTATAAAAAAATCTGCTGAAATAAAGATGAAAAAATAAGAAAAATAGTTTATTAAAAAAATCTACTGGAACGAAGAACTTGAAAAAACGTAAAAAGAATACTTTTTTTTACAAAAAAAGCTGCTGAAATACAGATTTTGAAAAAATATTTTTTCTATAAAAAAATTTGCTGAAATACAGATTTTGAAAAACATTATCAAAAAAATTGCTGAAACAAAGATTTTGAAACAAAAAAAAAAAAAGTTTTATAAAAACAATATCGGCTGGAATGAAAACTTTTGGAAAAAGTTTATAAAAAAAAGTCTGCTGAAATAAAGACTTTGAAAAAATAAAAGAAATATTTGTTTTTCATAAAAAAAAATCTGCTGGAATGAAGAATGTGAAAAATATTTTTTTAATATAAAAAAACTGCTGAAACAAAGACTTTGAAAAACAAGAAAAATATTTTTTAAATCTGCTGAAAAAGCCTACAAACAGTGGTGCTGACACACAGACACCAGACGCCTCTGCATAGCAGAGTTAGCAGAGGAACACTACTCCTGAAATGGAGGACCCGGTCGTCGACCAAAATGCGAGCAACAAGAGAAAAGTCTTCCGAAGCGCACATGTGCTTGATCGGTTTCTTTCTCAGCTTGCAGCCATTGCCAAAACCTTAATTCCAGTAGATTTTTTTTATCCCCCTCTAAAGGCAGTAATATTGAAATTTAACAACCGTGGGATCGATTGCCCGATGTAGCGCCGGCACGGTTGATTTCAGAGCCTGTTTTTTTTGTGGACACAGATACAGAAACCTATCTATGACATGACTGGTATATATATATATATGTATATATGTATATGTATATATATATATATGCTACCCCCTCCCCGAAAGATCCATGTTGTTTTTGCTCTTTGACGTGCTTTTACGGCTTATGCAGCCTACCAACGATGTCAGACCTTGTGCGACTGCCTGCGTATATAAACTTGTGTGTGTGTATATATATATTTATATATATATATATACAAATGCTACCTTATACATGTATAGAATGTATGTATGCATATATATATATATATATGCCACCACCCCCCTCCCCCCCCCCACCCCCCTAAATACCAACAGACCCACGCATTTCGACCTGTGCGCAGCCGCTGCTGCTGCTGCTGCTACTGTGCCTGCTCCTACTACTGCCGTTGAGATGGTAACCCCTCCCATGAGCAATGTCGACCATGCAATTGCTGTGTTGTTGCAGCTACCAGTAGGAGCCCAAACCACTGTAAATACCATTAGATTCTGTATCGATTCTTTGGCGCCTACTGTTTATGCGCATCACAACGCAGTACTCAAAATTTGAAAACAAGTACCAGTTTCGTGGCTCTGTTTCTTGTCGTGGCATATGCTCCAGCTACTACTACTTACGACTACTCACTACTATTTACTGCTACTTATAACAACAACAACAACTACTACTACTACTACTGCTACTACTACTAATACTACTATGAAACTGCTACTGTTACTACGACTACTGCTGCTGCTACTACTAATGCTACTATTGCAAATACTCGTGCTACGATTACTGTTTCTACTTAATCTTAATCTTCACCACATTACTGTTGATGTTGGTTCCTCGTATTAGATTAATCCCTACCACTTCTTCAAGTCTCATCAAGATGGTTGTATCAAACCACCACAAGAGTCATAATACTACTGCTGCTACTACTACTACCACTACGGCTACTTACTACAGTCAACTACTACGAGTAGTAACCAAACATGAACATTAATAACGTTCCGGCTCTAGCCTTGATCCTGGTTTACTACTACCGCCTTGCCCTTAAAAGCCTTATGCTAGTAACAAAACTCCTGCTAAAATGCTTTAGGCTTTAAGCCATTCTTCCATTCTCTCATAAAGCCAAAATATGTTCATTTCCAGTTGTTTAGGTGGGACTAATGAACAACATTAAGAGACTCTTCCACTTACACTATTCTATTCGATTTACCCTGCAGACTTAATAGTGTACACTGAATCAGAAGCATCACATTTATCATCCTTTTGCATCAGGACTTGTGCAATCCTCTACCGTCTCTTGGAAAACAAATACAAACCTTGGTAGTGGTTGTAAGTGTTGTACAGTTTCACGTGACAACCAGACCAAGTTTCACCTAAATACCTACAAAAGAAATTTGAAACACAAATGGATGTCAGTGTTGCTTTTGTCATGGTTTGATCCCCCAGGTGATCAAACTACTTTCCCCCAATGTACTGCGGCGATTCAATTTTTCGGAGTGAGTCCATGAGCTAGAATTTTAAAATGAACCCATCTTTCAGCGAGGCGGCAAAGCAGAAGTCCCCAGTAAATAAGAACGCGAATAGGGCGCAAGAAGACATTCTGCACCGCGCGGGTCACTCAGCAAGTTCTCTTTGGAAGCCTCCCAGAGACTGCCGTTTTGAAAGGGTATAGCACTTTAGCTATGTTTTTGCAAAAGTGCTGTACTGTCCCAAAGAAACAACGTTTTTGCCAACACGCTGTATTGTCACAAAGAACCAATCTTGCCCAGTCTTTCAGGCTAGCTTCGAACAAGATTGTTTTTGATTGTTTTTGCAAGAAACTAACAAAAACTGTTTTTGCCAAAGTGCTTTACGGTCCCAAACAAGCCCAAAAAACAGTCTTTGCAGGTTAGTGGGGCAAGGTGGCCACTGGTTTGTTTGACGTTTTGGGTGCCGCAGACATGCACATGCAGACTGACACAGGAGCCGTGAAGAAACCAAGAAGCGCAGAGGACCACATTGAAATATTGAAACACATTGATTTCAATATGGCGAATCCAAGATCCAAGATCTAAGATTGCACGGGACTCCTGGAAGGAATCTTGGATTCAGGGAAAGCCATATTGAAATATTGAGGCCATATTGAATTTCAATATGACGGATCCAAAGATCCAAGATGTAAGATTGTACGGACTCTTGGAAGGAATCTTGGATTCAGGGAGAGCCATATTGAAATATTGAGGCCATATTGAATTTTAATATAGCAGATCCAAGATCCATGATCCAAGGTTCCTCCCCAAGAGTCCCATGCAATCTTGGATCTTGGATCCGCCATATTGAAATTCAATGTGGTTCAATGTTTCAGTATGGGCCGGGCCCCGGGAAAGCCATATTGAAATATTGAAGCCATATTGAATTTCAATATGACGGATCCAAAGATCCAAGATCTAAGATTGTACGGACTCTTGGAAGGAATCTTGGATTCAGGGAGAGCCATATTGAAATATTGAGGCCATGTTGAATTTCAATATAGCAGATCCAAGATCCATGATCCAAGGTTCCTCCCCAAGAGTCCCGTGCAATCTTGGATCTTGGATCTTGGATCCGCCATATTGAAATTCAATGTGGTTCAATATTTCAATATGGGCCGGGCCCCGGGAAAGCCATATTGAAATAGTGGGCCGCATTGGGTTTCAATGTGGTCGGTTCGTGCAGTGATGAGGAGATGAACCGAGACATGTGAGTGGAGGGAGGGGCTTGTGCCGTCATGAGGAGACGATAGCGAGCGGAAGAATGGTCGTGACGAGATGCTCGCGAGGGGGAAAGAGGTGAACACAGAGAAAATGCATGGATCTTAGGGGGGGGTACCATATATATATATATATATATGTATGTATGTATATAAGATACGTATCCACACATGTGTATACACATAAATATATAAATATATATATATATATATATATATATATACACACCATATGTGTGGGCAGCAGACAAAAGGGAACCATGATTTTCAGAGACATACCGAATTGAACTTCATGTGTTTCGAGTTCGATGGGATGCCTTAAGGAACCACTCGCCTGAGTAGCCGTGGTAGCTGCAGTTGAGACACCTCGAGCGCACTTGGTTTCCCTTTAAGGCCTTCCCACCTGCCTTCGAAGCACTGGCTCCTAGATCTAAAGGCTTACGACGGCTGTGAAGCGCTGATGAGGCATGCCGCTGCATCCCATGAGCGTTTTCGACCGGCTCTACAAAGATGCCATCCGCAGACAGAATCGTTCGCAGGACGGTTTGCCAACATTCAGCCGAACTCCTGAATCAATGGATTTCAATCGGTGCGGACACAGCTTTTCTTCGTTACGATGCCAGTTCGGGCTGCAGGCTTGTAATGGCTTGTAGTTCTAGATTAAATCGGGCCGAACAATTCGTCTATTTCCACAATCCCACTTATAAGTCAGAAGGGCTAGCAAGTGTCATTCATTCTACGTATGACAGTATGACTCATTATGACACTGACAAAAACTGTTATGTCTCCACGATTCATCGGAGGAGAAGTGGGTGGTCGACATGCGTAACGCGCAGCAAGAGACCTGGGCCGCTCGTCTCGGTTCTTCTAAAGCTTAGGGGCCGTGTAGTGCACTTAGCTCAATAGTTGCACTACTCCTTTGCTCCAGGTTGTGAGAGCATACTGTTCTCAGTGTTCATCATCTTAAGTGGAGATCGGGTCTAGGCTTGGAGGCTCTTGCGCGTGGAGGGTTCATGTTAAGATTCCTGCAAGTTACAAGGGAATCTTTTTCTTGGCCCTTAAGGAGGGTTCATAGGGTTGTATTTACCAGCGTGTTGGGACGCTGTTTTCGTGGACCCTGCCGGCGAACGAGGAGCGCATCCTTGGCATCTACGACGGCCCGCCGCTGACGAAGGAGTGTCAAGATGGCATGTAAGCAGCGGGACGCGTGTGATGTAGCTGGCAATGAAGGCAGTAAACGTTCCTCCAGGCATCGGCTTGTCGGTCATGTCATGTGCTTGGGGCGAAAGGGAGGGGTTCTTATGTCACAGGCGTTCAGAACTGCCACCCCTTCTGATGATGCCCCAGACTTAGCATCTGAGCCCGGGAGGAGCAGGTGAATGCCCTGGTGGAGAACGGACTGATTGACATCAGGTGGGAGTTTCCGAAAATTAGGGGTGTCCTACTATTTAGCATTCCCAGAAGCACCAACAAGTAGTTTGGTGAAGTGCGAAGCCAAGCAAACGGTCATAAACATAAGTATCCCTGGAACACAGGACCCGACAAACCTTATTGAGCCGATGTTGCATTACTAGAGCTCGATCACTCTCTCTCGAACCTGCTTCATAAACCCTTGAACGCTCAATGCCCCCAAGCAGCAGTCCCTGGAATGATGCACAGTAGCAGAAAAAAGTAAGTACTTGGAACACTTTGGAAGAGAGCGGCAGCCGTGTTTTCATGCTTGGTCGGAGACTTCGCAGGATGTTCGGCATGGAGCCCAAGGAACCCAAGGAGGCACCTCGCATGTTCTGCCCGCGCTGCGGCTCCACCATGAGGCGCGGTACCTTGGGCCAGGTTTCCGGAATGTTCGTCTGACACAAGAGACTTACTGCAGAACTTGGACGGCTCCAGAGGGCTGGGTCTAGAGACCAGGGGGTGACTGTTTTATGTCAGGATTGGAATGCTCAAAGAGGGCCGTGTTTTCGGAGGTACTTAAGTGGGTTCGTACTTCTAACGTCGGACCCTCAATTCTACGGCCATTGGTGGACTTGCAAGCTCTTCCTCATCGCACCCGGCAGTCTCAGTGTGTTGCTTGGCCGTGACCGCGCAAGACCCGAAAAACAGCAACGCCAAGCTTACAACTTGCTACCTGAAAGAGCCCCACCGAGCCCCAAACCCGAGAAGGCTTTGAGGACAGACGATGCCCAGACTCCCACACCCCGAGATTCCCTAGATCCGTCGAGCTCCTTAGTTTCAGGGCCTCCACGCCCGACGATGCCTCTGCACAGCCCCGGCCGCACACGCATGGCGCGAGCCTCTCCGAGCCGGGGTCTCAGCCGAAGAAAGGTGGGCTAGGGCTAGGATTCAGGGTTCGGAGTTTGTGGCTTGGGGTTCGAGGTTTACGGGTTTCGGGGTTTAGTGTGCAGGGCTAATTTTGAGCTTGGGTTAATTCTGAGGTTTGGGTGTTGGGTTTAAAGTTTAGGGTTGAGGTTTTGGCAGGGCGAAAGATGGAGGATTTGGCGTTCAGCGCACCCATGAATCAATGAGCACAGCTAGGCGGTGCTAGCTGCAGTCGTGCTTCAACGAGAATACACTGTTTGATCACAACTAGCAACTGTCCTGCTCTTTCCGCTCCCATGGCGCATTTCCTGTTGCTTCGCGATTTTGGGCTGTCGGTTAGTGTGAGAATTGGGCATGGTGCAGCATGTTGGATTTGGGACTCGCTTCCGGATCTCGAAACTGGGTTGACACTCGCGGTCTTGGGCAGGCACCAAGGTTCTTTTGGGACCGAGCTTCGAAGATGCCTTGCAAAGCCTGAGGTTGTCGAGATTCTTCGCCCCAACGTAGCTTTCAGCCAACAGCAGACCGTCCTGCATCCCGAGATCCCTTAAGCCCTAAACTGGTAATCCCCTACGAGTACATGAATGCTTGCTTCGTTTTCCCATCCCTCAGCCTGGTAGTCTGGAGGCAGTGGCTAAAAGACACGAGGGTTCAACAAAAAAACTGAGCCCAACCTAGAGCCCCCTAAACGTCTTCAGCCCGAAACCTTCAGACGCTGATCAGGCGGTCGAAGCCCAAGCTGGAGCGTGTCCGCACCTGGGCGGGCAGCGTGACGTCGCTACGCACTGCCGGAGCTTTTGGGGTTTAGGGGTTGCGGGTTTCGTGGCGCGGGGTTGTGGCTCTGGATCGTTGGTTTCCGGGTTTAGCACGCGGTTGCGTGTCGATTCCAGCCGTCAGCAGTTTTGTCTTCGGTTCTGGCGTCAGAGTCTTCGTCTGTCCTCGTGGTGCCTTTGGCTATGCATGCCATGCCCGCAACGGCCAGCCAAGACCCAAAAAGTCGAACCAACCGATAGCACAGCTCTCCTCTGCCATTTTTCGACTGACGGAAGGAGCCGTGGCTGTTCCACAAGGTGCCGTGGCAAGCTGTGCAGAGCAGCGAAAATCGGATGCTCATGCTGTGGTTCGCCCGAGGTGCCCTCACGTACACGAAT
>CAJNDT010000113.1:455000-600000 GCA_905221615.1 Symbiodinium sp. CCMP2592 | reverse complement strand
GAAGTAGTAGAAGTAGTAGTAGGCGTCGTCGTCCTCGCAGCCCTGGTATTGGTGGCGGTGGCAGTGGCGGTGGTATTTTCTCTTTAAACCCCTCGAGCAAGCCTTACCAGAGAAATGATTCAGGTTCGCAGCCGTTCGACTCAGGCAGCATCTGTAATGCAAGGGCCACAGCCCCTTTTGACCAGTATGTAGTTCAGGGCCATACAAAGTCGCACGCACTGAGCTCCAATCCTGACATCATTGCCCAGACCCCAAGATTGAAACTTAATCCTGGACCTCAAAGCCTGATATCTTGGAACAGCCATGGCCTCCAAGCCGGAAAGCTTGCTGTTGCGGGCCGTCTTGTCGTTGACCGTGACCTTGTTCGAGGAACGGAGATGGAAGGCTGGGCTTGGGGTCCAGAATCGAATATAGTATAGTAGTATAGTCAGTATAGTATAGTATAGTTAGTATAGTATAGTAAAGTTAGTATAGTATAGTATTTGGTATGGCATGGCATAGTACTAGCAATGGCCTGGTCTAGTCCAGCATGCTTGAGTCTTGTCTAATAGCAGAGTCAGTCCAGTGTGTCTTAGTATTGTCTAGTAGAGCCTAGCTTAGAGCCGAAGGCTTTCAGGGTTTCGGGTTTAGGGGTCCAGGGTTAGCCTGCCCCCTGAGTCGGACCCGTGGCCTTCCACCAGGCTAAAGGGCCTCAGAAGTTCGATACCTGCAACAATCAGAAGCGGTAAAACGCCTGGTCTCTAGCTCTTCTGTTGTGTTGCTGTACTTGGGACTTGTAGCAGAAGCAAGTTCACATCAGCGTGTTTGTATTGCTTGTATTGCTAATATCACTTGGGCTATCATCCTTTCACAACGCCAGTAAGTCACTGATACTGACAGGCATGGTCATCATAATCGCAATGGTGCTGGTAAGAGTACGAGTAAGAGTAACAGTAACAGCAACCGGAAAATGTAAACAAGTAACAGCAACAGGAATATCAACAGCAATAGCGATAGTAACAGTAACAGCAATAGTAACCGTAATCGCAATAGTAATAGTAATAGTACTGGTAATACGAATAGTGCTGACAATAGACTCAACAGCGATCGTGGCAGTTGTGATGGTATTCGAAGTAGTGATAGTAGCAATCATGGTAACTGTAATCGTAATCATAGCAGTAATGTAACAGATGTAAGTTATTAATAACGTTAATAACAATACTAGTAGTAACACCAGCAATAGAAAGGAGACTCTGCAAACCATGGCAGCAACAGATAACTTTCAGAATCATGCATTTGATGACCTGGAGAGGCCCTTGGCCTATGCGTCTGCCTCTTCTGCTTGCTCCTGGGCGAGGCTGCCACCGCCCGGCACTATGCGAAGGCCCATGTCCCGTGATTTCTGCAGAGACTTTAGAGTTTTGGTTTTCGGGATTTAAGGTTTGAGGTGTTACACCAATGCAAGGGGTCAGTACGACATACAGCAGCGCCGCTATCATTCGGCAACATAGCCGCAGCGTGCTGAAGACAGCAGCATTGCTGAAGACCGTTTCAGGTTCAACGTCGGCTTCTTTTCCGACTCACTGTTGACAAGCACAAGCATCGAGTTTGTAGGGGGTCAACCTGCGTTTCAGAGTTGCTCACGCATTCGTGAACGAGCTGTGTCATGCGTATCAAAGTTGATTCTGCATCTGCATCATTTATGTTAGCTTATCAGCATCAGCTCGCGTTTGACATCCACTGCTGCACCTTCCGTCGCAATAACTTTCGTCCGCTCTGCTCTCCCGCCGCAGGAGCCATGCAAGCCCTGAGCCCTACGAGCCCTGACACACTCTGAGACCTCTTGAGGTGCACGGGAATCTGATGACGGCCCTGCAGAAGCGGAAGACCACGGCCTTCCGCTTTGGCTTGTGGAAGGTAGGGAAGGCCGGGCTAATGTAGGGCTGAAGCTGAAAGCGGGCCAAACCAACAACACAGCAACTTGCGACGCGGCTTTTCGCGGGTTTACAAAAGCCAGCCTAGGTGATGAAATGTTCCCACGAATGAAAGCCTTCCCAAACACCAAGTTACAGAATCCGATACAGCTTCCTCCGGCTTTTCCGCAACGCCACACTTGGCAAGACACTTCCCAGCCCAGCCGCCCAAAGCAAAGATGCACGTCTGTGGCATTTCGCGGGGTGTTTCAATGGTTTTGTCCATCCAGCCACTGGCACTCAGATGTTTGGATCTAACGCAAAACTGCAGAGGCGGCTGCAGTAGCTGCTTCCACAGCAGGTGTGCCAACTTCCGGGTAATCGTCCTTGTCACTTACCAGTGGGCGGTCTCAGAGTTGTTGTTCTTCGACTGCTGATAGATTTCTGGTCTTACGGTTTCGGCGCTTGCAGTCTTGGAAGTTACATCTCCTGCTAGTGGCAAGCAGCTTCGGTAGGGTTCCTTCCGCGAAGATGACGGTTGCGAAAGTATTGAATTGATTCCAACCCCATGTCATCGAAGGTTTTGTAGGGGTGGAACGTCCGTCCAAAGAGAAAATCATTTGCAGCCAGTATGGCTGGTATTGTTGTTGTATTGCTAGTGCTGTTATCTCGTGGCTCGTGCTAGCGTTAACGGTGCTCTTAATGTTGTTTGGTTTATGTTCTGCGTCATTTCGAAATGCAAAACGAAAATGAAGGTAGATGCAATTAGTATCATAGTGGAGGTGTCGTGCATTGCAGTCTAACGTGTCGTACCCCTCCAAGCAACACACTTCCAGGTCATGCCGTGCATTTGTAAGACAGAGAAAAGCAGTGCTTTCAAGTTCAAGTGCATGAGAGCCCATAATATGCTTCGGGTGCACTTTTTGGGCAGGTTATCCTCACCATCAGCCCCATCGTGGCATTACGGGAGTATGTCGCTGGCCTTCTCGAACTTGCCTGGCGCGAGTCTCTGACGAGACGTTTGGTTGGCAGATACCTTTCAGATGGCACCGCATCCAAGCGCCAGTCCTTCTACAGCCTTACACTGACTGGTGAAATCGACAATCCGGACCAACGAATATGCCAGGATGTCGGGAGTTTCGTGAACACTGCAGTGTCCCTCTCGCAAGACGTGGTGAGGACTGTCTTGAGCGTCTTAGCCTTCGCTCCCACTCTGTATGCCATTTCTCCAACGGCATGCTTCGGTGGCATGGCCTATGCGATCTTTGGGACACTGCTTGCAACCCGAGGTTTTGGTGCCTGGCTCGGGCTGTACCAGATGAGGTGCGTCCAGCAGGAAGCTGGTCTTCGATACAAGCTGATCCGAGTGCGGGAGAACGCAGAGTCAATCGCATTCTTCGAGGGCGGGGAGGCCGAGCTGTCGAAATTCAACGCAGCCTTTACCACGCTGCTCGACACGGCATACCAACGAGTTCTGGTCGCGGTTGGCTACGGCATGCTCAACCGGAATTTCCAGTGGGCGACCTTCGTGGTCACGCCCGTCCTGGTCGGCCCTGCATACCTTAAGGGGAAGGTCGAATTCGGCGTCATTGCGCAGACGAGCATGGCCTTCAACACCATCCTGAACGCAATGACCCTGGTCATGCATCGCCTCGAGGCTCTCAGCGACGTGTCCGTCCGGGTCCAACGCCTTCATCTGCTGGACCTCGCCCTCCGAGACTGCCAGGCCGAGCGGGCGGCCTGCAGAAGGCCAGGAGTCCGTGGGCAGCAGTGCATCCACTCCGACACCACGGAAAATGATGGCGGCCCCGTGCCCGTGCGTGTGCGCTTCCAGGACGTGACGCTGAAGACGCCGCTGCGAACAGACGCCGTGCCCCGGGTGCTTTGCAGCCGCTTGAGTTTTGAGCTCTTGGACGGGCAGTCTCTCCTCGTCACGGGTGAGAGCGGTATTGGCAAGAGCTCACTTCTCCGCGCAGCTGCCGGGCTTTGGACTAACGGCTCAGGCACCATACAGCTTTGTAACAGGAGTCACGTATTCTTTATGCCGCAGAAGCCCTACATGTTTTTAGGCTCTCTGCGCAGCCAGTTGCTATACCCGCGCATTGACGATCGCTTGCTCAGTGACAGAGAGCTTGCAGAGGCATTGAAGCGTGTTCGTTTGGGTGACCTGCTTGATCGGCACAACCTTAACGAAACCAAAGACTGGACCAGCATTTTATCGTTGGGCCAGCAGCAGCGCATCAACTTTGCCCGGCTCCTGTTGATGCCGCAGTCTGAGCTCGCTCTGATGGACGAGTGCACCTCTGCCTGTGATGTGCAGAGCGAGTCCCTTCTGTACCAGCACCTGCAGAAGCAACTGCGCAGCTATGTGTCCGTGGGGCACCGACCAGCCTTGCGGAAGTTCCACAGCCATGTCCTGTGGCTTCGCCACGTGGAAGGTGACCGGCAGGCACGTGCGGAGGGCCTCTTCCTGCCGATGTCTGAGTTCGAGTCCCGCGTCGCCTCGTGACGAAATTGCAGGAATGCCCGAGTCAGCTTTTCAACTTTCAAGCCCCATTCCACTGTGCTATCGTTGCACTTGCTTTCAGTCTCATACAAGTCTCAATTCCCTCGGCCAAGCTTTTCTCGATGTATTAGCTCCGTGGGAAAGCTGATGGTTGCTCGGTCTAGCCAGCCTGTTCAAGTTCACAGCCCTCAGGCTCAGCAAGCCATAGAGATGCACCGAAAGCTTTGGACTACAGTACATCACAAATTCTAAGATGCCCCTTCCGTTGGTCAAAGCCACCTGGTGCTCGAACTTTTCTGGACCCGAGTGTGCAACATCAGCGAGAAGTCTGGCAGCTGTCGCAGCACTGGCAGGCGCCGCTTCCGCTTCCCAGCGGCTCTCCCGTGGCAATGTTTTTGCAGCCTCGGCGCCGCTGTGGCTCGGTTCAGGGTGGAGAAAACGGCTCATGCTCTCCTACTGTAGTCATCTTATTGGGCTTGGGCTGGCGGTCCTCTTGTGGCTTGTGAAGGGCTTGCAGGCGTGCGACTGACTTATGCTAGACATGCTGCTGTAGCGCACTCAGTCACCTTCACTTGTGCATTGTGGAGGTCTGGGTGAATTCCTTGCCGCTTCTGGGTTTGAGTCCATTGGACCCATGTCCACCCGGCAACCTTGATCCAACTAGCAGTGGAACCTCTCAAGTATCTGTGTCAACCCCTGGTGGTAATCCATGCCCCTTGAATCCCATTTCCAAGACCACAAAGGCAGCCTTTCGACGTGGTCATTACCTCCTCGAAGGCATCTGGAGTGATTGCGTGCAGCTGAGTGGATCCTTGAGGGGCGAGAGGCACTGCAACTTCAGATTCAGATAACATGAAGTCTTTTGTTGACCTGGAGGTCAAGATGAAGGGCATTTGAGACCTCCAGACTTCCGCCATAGACGATATAGGGTTACAAGCGATGAGGGTATGGGCCACAAGCTTTTGCCAAGCATGTCTTCGGATTTCTGGTTGGGAAGGACTCGGGGAAGGACTCGTCAGAAGGGTCCAGGCACAAGCTGTACGCAGGAATCGCAGCCTCGCACCACACAGCCTGATCTTTCTTCAGAACTCGTCTACGTCGTTTTTTTGACTTCGTAGGGGGATGACTCTTTTTTGAGGGTTGGCTGGCCCACAGTGGTCGATGCTCGAGGTGCGAACAGGACCCTTTTCTGAAGGGAGGGTTGATGATGACGAAGTCAAAAGTTGCTGGGGCCAGGCGGCCACGCTGCCTCAGATCACCACTCCCGCACCAAAGCCACGTGGAAGACTCGGAAACCTCAGATTTGATTAAGAAGACATGTGAGCCAGCGCTCGATCTTCTCTGACGACTGCCGCACCCGGGCCTAGTACTAGTACTAGTACTAGCACTAGTACTAGTACTAGTACCAGTACTAGTACTAGTACTAGTACTAGTACTAGTACTAGTACTAGTACTAGTGCTAGTGCTAGTGCTAGTGCTAGTGCTACTGCTACTGCTACTGCTACTGCTACTGCTACTGCTACTGCTACTGCTACTGCTACTGCTACTGCTACTGCTACTGCTACTGCTACTGCTACTGCTACTGCTACTACTCCTCCTCCTGCTGCTGCTGCTGCTGCTGCTTCTGTGCTGCTGCTTCTGTGCTGCTGCTACTGACGCTCCTGCGAGTTCTCGTGCTGGTCCTGCTGCTACTACGACGACGACTAGCACCACTACTATCAGTCTAATTAGTATTACTATTATTATGAGTAGTAGTAACACAACAACTACTACCACTACGACGACGACGAGACTACTTCTCCTACTACTACTACTATACTACTACTACTACGACGACGACGACGACTACTACTACTACTACGACTGCTGCTGCTGCCACTGCCACTGCCGCTGCTACTGCCACTGCGACTGCGACTAGTACTGCGCAGCTACTGCTACTGCTACTCCTACTACTACTACTACCACCACTACCACCACCATCCACCATCAACCAGCAGCACCAGCAGCGCCAGCAGCACCTCCCTGCAGTATCATTTCTTTACGTTCTCCCTCTCTCTCTCACACACACACGCACACACTCTCTCGCTCACTCACTCACTGACTCGACTCCCTCCCCCTCCCTCCCTCCCTCCCTCCCTCACTTACTCACCCGCTCCCTCCCTGCCTCCCTCCTCACACACCTCCCTCCCTCCCTCCCTCGCTCGCTCGCTCTCTCGCTCTCTCTCTCTCTCTCTCTCGCTCGCTCGCTCGCTCGCTCGCACTTCTGGTGCCTCTCCCATTGCACTTGTATTTGCTCGCGCTATTTCCTTCTTACTGCTTGGCTGTTGTTTCCGGCCCACTCAGGCAGCCGCTCCCCGGATGTGCGCGGCAGCGCCTCGCAGCGCCACTCGACAATCTTTGCAACGGAGATTGCTTTCGAAACAAGTCAGGCTCTGTTGAGGCCAGAGTGGGCCGGAAGTTTTGGTGTCCTTATATAGCCGCAACAAGCAATTCGCTCCATGTGTGGGTAAGGGATGTGGAAGAAACGAAGCTCGGTGACTCGGGCAGTGTACATATGTCGTCGGGTTCCCCAGCCCAAATCTTGTAGCCACTGTCTGCGCAACTGTGGTTCGCCGACAACTGCGATAGGGAAGCTGGACCATGAGGAATGACCTGGCAGCACATAGCGCTGTTGGCAACCAGCTCATCCGCACACTTCCCAGCACCCACCGAGGTCTGAACAAGACTGGCACACAGCCGCACCTGTCGCGTGTTGTCTCCCAGCGCGAGGTCGTGGACATTTCCATCACAGGACTCGGCCCGGGAACTTTGGAATTGAAGTTGCTGTTCCTTTCTCTTTATGGAGTTTGGGCGAATTCCACACGCTGAACAGGAGTTGCGCCGGCAGGCGGCGCGCCGGTGCGGTGATCACATGGCACGAAGGCTGGAAGATTCTGAACTTCTGTGGGCAGAAAAGCTGCCATGACTTGTGCAGGCCTTGGCACACGAGTAGCATAGTAGAAGTAGAAGTAGCTGCACGAGGAGGAGGAAGAGGAGGATCAGGAGTAGTAGAAGGAGTAGTGACGAGCAGCACAAGGGTGGCGGGTGGCAGCAGCAGCAGCAGGAGGAGCAGCAGCCGCAGGGCTAGGTCGTTGTCGTCGTCGTGGTGGTTATCGATGCAGAAGCTGGAGTAGTAGTATGACTCAATCGCGATGGCACCTGCTGCGATTGCTACTGCTGCAACTGCAACGGCGGAATCAACAAGACGAGCATGACATCAGCACCCGTTGCTACATGAACACTATTGTTAAATACACTCTGTTTGTTGATCGCAGACAACACATATGGGGTGTTGGGTAGTTCACAAGCGCAAGTAATGAGTCAAACGTCTGAAGGTTATCTGCTGAGCCGCTGTGAGGTGCTTGCCCCATCTACTGAGAGCGCAAGGAAGTCTGCCCACCTGCGGCACTTGCTAATTCTCTTGTATATCTTTGGCGGGGTCCTTGTGAAGCCGCACGGATTAAGACTCGTGCCGCGATATTTGACACGCATTCCTGAGCCACTCCTCCCTCCTCGAGATGGCCACGGCATCCAAGGCATCACAACGTGCCGTGAGCATCCAAGATGCCACTGCACGCCCAGCCCCGGAGCTGCACCGAACTCGATGGCATAAGCTTGAAGTCATTGAAGTATAGCGTAGAACTACTTGGAGCCGGGAACCGTCGCTGGTTATTTTGTGGCTGGACCCGGGAATGACTTCGGTGTGATGCTCTGTCCACTACACAGGTTCTGTGCCAGCAGTTGCCAGCAGTGACAGCAGGCACGCTTTTACCTACCTACTTATGATTACTTATGCCCAGAGTACGTTATCCAACGTTCCTCCCTACGTGCCCGCCTGCATGATGGACCCACATCTCCACCCAGCCCCTGCCCACCTGTGCCCACCCCATGGCCACCTCGCCAAGTCGCCACTTAGCCACCTGCTAGCTACGACCCACGCAGCCAGATGCAGATGCAAACACTCAAACTTGCGTGCAGTTTGCATATTTTCCACTTGTCCTTCGACCGAATTTTCTCTAAATGGGCCGACATTGAGAGTTTAAAGTTTAGCGGTGGGCCACACGCTGTTGTGTTGACGTAGGGTTGGGCTGCAAGCGTTTGGTTACCGTCGCATGCTGCTGCACTGATGAAGACTGGCACTGAGCGTCCTGACGCACAATGGTGCGCACGACTCCAGCATCCTGTCCACTTCAGCTTGAGAGTAGCATCTGCCGCCATGACCAGTACAGTCGGCAGCAGGATTGGGGCCTGGCCCCGTCCCCAAGTTTAGCCTGGAAGCCTGGACTGGGCTATCTGGCCCAGCACAGAGGTCGTACAGTGGCCTTGATCTCACCCGACAAAAGTCCAAGAATCGGGCAAGCTGAGTGGGACTCTGCTCAAGATCCTGTCATCCTGCAGTCGAACGCCGGCTGCAACGTGGAGATGCCGTAGCCGTTGTGGCTCCCTAGGGGTTGCATCGGCAGTGCATTTTCCACCGCTCTCGGTCTTCGTACCGTCAGCGAGCACCTCGGATGCAGCAGGGGGCAGGGCCACTTTAACCTGAAAGCTCGAACGGATCGGGAAGCCGTGGACTTTGGCTCTGCAGTCTTTTGGATGGTGCTCACGACCTGCGGAGTTGGTTAACATGACTCGTGGGGGTTCCCTCAAGCAAGGACAATTCAAGAATATCATGGCAAAATGCCAGACAACATTTGTTAGACTGCTGAGAGCTGCTAACTGTTTCTATTAGTCATAAGATGAAGACCAACAGATACAGGGCTCGTCGCCTTCCAAAACCAAAGCTGGCCGAACTCTGTCTGCATCCTCAACCTCAGGTGCTGAGCGCAAGGATACCCAGTTATGTATGTATGAAGCCATAACCAGATACAGGCTTTATGTCATGTGCAGAAATGCAGCTACAAGTCGGACGACTTGCCCATGCACACAGAACACGAACTAGCCGAAGGGTGGCGCGCTGATGATGTCCCCCATGGCCACGAGACTCCCAGTTAAATCACCACGCTCCTGGCAAAACCCTACCTAAACCCTAAACCCTAAACTTTCGACCCACCCGTATGGGCAAACGAAAAAAAGGGGGGTGAACAAAAAAAAAAAAACCTGAACCGTATGAGGCAATGAGACTCCTGGGCTTCCTCCTCCTGGCCCACCGGGCGCTGGCCGACGTGGCCTTCCTGGCGCCCTCCGCGCCCACAGCGCGGGCGCCGAGCGGCCCCTGGGGCTGCTTTTGCCATGCAGAAGAGTAGAGCGGTTTAGGGTTTAGGGTTTAGGGTTTTAGGGTTTAGGGTTTACGGTATCATAGTGTAGTAAGTATAGTAAGTCTAGTCTAGTCTCGTCTCGCTGCGCTCGACAGAAAAATTGTATCGTACACTATAGTAGAGCAGAGTATAGATGGGGCGGGAGGAGGAGGGGTGGTAGCTTAGTTTGGGGTTAAGCTTGCACAGCTTAGGGTTACGGTATGTTGGAGTTGAGGACGCTTTTTGGCTGCTATGTGGTGGAAGTGGGAGTTGAGTAAGGGTTTGCAGCCGCGTCATCCATGACAGCTGAACTGTCGGTTTGCAGGTCTCATCCCTTCAGTCATCCGGGATGCGGAGCTGCCCTTGCCATCCAAGCAGGCCGGAGCGCAGTTAGGAGAGGAGCGATGAGCAAGGTGCTGAAAACACACAGTTACATACTCCGGACTCTGGAAGGCCGATTCAGCCCTGAAGCCTCTGCAAAGCTATGACAGCAGGCTGCCTCAACAGGCATGAGCACGGCTCTGCTGCTTGGTGCCTCCGCCGTGGCTCTGGCTCTGGCACCTTACTTGAAATGCCTGGCCAGGGTTTTCAATTCCCCTAGAAGCCCAAGCTCGCCCTGAGCTCGAACAGGCACGTCGCCGAGCCAACTTGTCTAGACGGGTCTGGACCTACCAGCCCATCGAGGCGTGGGCTGTGGGCTGCCCTCCCTCTTCCCCGTTCCCTTCCCTGGCATCGAAGCCTGTAAACCAGCGCCCCTATACTTTTGTAAGGTTTAGTTTAGGCATGACTTCGCCATGGACGCGGCTTATGTGGCAGGATGTGTTGCAAGGCTTTGGACGAGCTAGAGGGGGTCAGGCCTTGCATGAGTACACAATCGAAGCACTCCAGTACTGGTGATTGGTGATCTGCTCCATGAAGACCCACAGGCCCAACGCCTCATTAAGCCCGCCAAATCCTGATAATTTCTAAACGATACAGTAGAACCCTACAAGAAACCCGAAGTCTGAAACCCCAAAACCCTAACCGTACAGTAGAACCCGAAGCCATGCAGTAGAACCCCAAACCCAAAGCCCGAAATCTTAAACCCGATACTCTATGCCCCAAACCCTACTCCACCGAGCGAGAAGGAGAAGATCTGCCCGGGACTGGGTAAGGAGGCGGCTTCCGGACCCCTCTGGCGCCAGTACATGCGCCCTGGCCCAGAATATGATCTTGAATTAGGGTTTAGGGTGTAGGGTTTGGGGTTTAGGGTGGTGGTTGTCAAAATTATGATCCCCTTTTGGGTCCCTATTATAATACGGCATCTATTATTTAGGGTGCCCACAAAGGGACATTATAGGCTTAGGAGTCCTGGGCTAGACCAGTTGTGCTCTATTATGCAATACGATCTTGCACTTTACGAGTAGTAGACTAGACTAGTTATGCCAGTTATGCCACGTGATTTGATGCGATACTATACTTCTGGACTATACAATACAAGACAATACTATGCTGTACTAATCAAAGTTGTTCTCTTCTATTAGAAAGCACAGCAGCGACCATTGAAACCTTCTCATGGGCACTTGCAGGGGTTGGAGTTCTGCCGCATGGATTCACTGAGGAGCTAGTTCAGCCTCTGCTTCTTCTTGTGCGGTGACAAGCACAGCCAAGGAATCTGCGCCGACAGTCCAAATCGCCATACGGCCGAAAGGCACCGTTGCTGTAGTGACTTCCAGAGAACAGGGCTTCATGGCCTCTTAACTCTCGTACGAGTGAGATTCCCGGAGCTGGATCCTGTCCTTGTAATTCTTGTCGAGCCCCCTCAACCTAGTAAGAGGTTTTGGCAGGTTTGGGTGCGATAGCTGCTCGCATTGTGCAACATGCCGGCTGTTCCTGTCTTGAACTCCAGCCAGGTCAAGTATCTCAAGCAGCAGCGAATCCTCCGCGACCACAATGTTTGGTGGGGATGGTACAACAAGTGGAACACGTGGAACCCCAACCCGGGCATCAAGAGCAACTACACGGCTCCTGGTCTTCAAACAAGAGTAGCAGCCTGACATCCTCTGCCGCTTGTAATTAGATGCGAGCTCCGTGGTCGGTTCCAGCAGGTGAGAGGCCAGTCTGAAGCCTTTGTCTTTGAAACCGAAACCCTAAACCCTAAACCCTAAACCCTAAACCCTAAACCCCTAAGCCCTAAACCCTAAACCCTAAACCGTAAGCCCAGTGTAACAGCCGAAGACCCAACTTTGTTCCTCTAGCTCCGCGCTCCATTTCTGCGGTCTGCTGAGGGTCCAAAATCGCATCCGGACAATCCAGACGCTTGGGTGGCAGAATATGTATGCATGTACATTCACGTACATGTACATTTGCATGTACATATGTGCAACAAGCAGGGACAACGGCAATGTGAACAAGTTCAGGCTATAAGTCAAGCTGGTCCTGCCTCTTCTCAGACAGGATAGGCTAGGCGTGCCATTGCCGCACCGGTAGGGAGAGGCAAGCATCTGTCGATCCTTCTACCTGGCTTCTGTGCAATACACATGGTTCAGCTCGTATGTATGGGTGAAATCAATGCAGAACACTGCAAAGCTAGATGAGAAATCATGTAAAGGCACAGCTCGGCTTACGATGGCTTACGCCGTTCTGCGACGGACTGCAGCCGGCAGAGACAGAGTTTGACAGGTGACAGGTGTAGTTAAAGGGAAAAAGCAGACAGGCGCGTAGGTCGTAGGTAGCTGGGCCAGGAAATGCCAAGAATCAGGTAACTGCCCCATAGCGATCAAGTCCTCAAATGCAGACTTTCGTACAGATACATAGTTTGGAGACAAAAGCGTGTGTATGGTGTGTACATATATATATATATACACATAAATGTAGGCACACACATATATGTATATATTTACACACAGATATTTACAGTACTGGCATGTGTGTGTGTGTGTGTGCCTGTGCATGCCTGTCTGTCTGTATGTATGTATGTATAGCACGGTACTTTACGTGCTGCAAGAAGTACAGGCATTGCCGATCCAACCACTCGTGAAATTCAGGTACATGTCGTCGTACACGCAGCGCATCGCAGATTGAAGTCTTGAATAATGGGGCAATGCCGGGTCTCTTCATGCGTGGTTACTGAATGGTTATTGGGTTCGAAGTCTCGGCACAGCCGCAGCCGAGGACTTCCCTGCGCCCAATAGTGGGCTGCAGGCCTTTGGCAGTGTGGGCCCTGCTGAGGGTCATGAATTGATTACTACTATGATTATGCGGTCGCCTTCAGGGCTTAGGTTATAATGCTCTTCGTCTTGATGTTGCTATCGTTTGGTTTCTTGCTGTCGTCAATTTGTGCAAGAGGTTGTCTTACGTCTGTGTTTCACTTTCCTGAAGTTCTTACTGACTGTTATGCTGCGCCAGTTTTGACGCAGCTGCTGTGTGCATCCTTGCGTGTCTCTTCGTTTCGCTCCATGGGTACGAGGTGTGACGACTGTGATAATTTTCTACCATGCTCGCGGGCATGGTGGTAGAACATGTCGGTGCTGGTCTTCGTAATGATGTGGTCCGTCTGAGCTTCTGGCAGCAGCTGCTGCTGCTGCTGCTGCTGCTGCTGGTGTTGTTGTTGTTGTTGTTGTTGTTGTTGTTGTTGTTGTTGTTGTTGTTGTTGTTGTTGTTGTTGTTGTTGTTGTTGTTGTTGTTGTTGTTGTTGTTGTTGCTGTTCTCGTGCATGGGGCAGATGCCCCGATGACGATGATATTGCACCTCAACCATCATCATCTCGATCCTTGGTCGTCGCGGGGCGCGGCGCCGCTCTTGCTGTGGTTGTCGCCCACGTTTGCCGTCGCGGTCGTTGTTGTCTTGCCAATTTATCGCAATCCTCGTGATGATCTTGATCGTTGTCCTGGCCAGCGGTTTGGGGGTCTAGGGTTCACAAGCTGAAAATCCGTCAAGCCCAGTCCAACTCTCAAGCTGTGCCAACGGAAGGGCACCCGAACCTTCACCTCCGTCATGTGTCTTACCATCAACACCGTCGACGCTACTTGCTAGAACCAAGGTGTCTCTGTCGCACCTTTGAGCACTCGCAGCTCTTTTGTGGCCGGCAGGCCATCCTGGCTTCTTGCTCAGGTTCTGTTGAGGTTTGGTGATGCACAAATGTTTTGTTCTCCGGAGGTGTAGCTGTGGCGGTAGTGTCACTGTGAACACTTTTTGTCCCCGTGTCGGGTGCCTGGAGGCCCAGGAAGCGGGCTCGCTCGGGTAAGCCACGTCACGCCTTTTTGTGCCCACAGGGTGCCGACGATGGGCTCTGCCAAGCGAGCAGCCCTTGGCCTCAGTCCGCAAGTTGAGAGCAAGAGGGAGGAGCGAGGGAGCTTCAGTATCCTTGTGCATGTTCTTCCCCTCATGTCAGCGGTCCACAGTACCTGTTAAGGTGGACGTTGCAGGAAGTGCTAAGAGCCCTTTGAAATCGAACCATCCTCGAACTTCGGTACTTCTGCTGCTAGCCTATACACCTCACGACATGAGCCTTAACAGCCTGAGCCACAAGTAGTCGCCTGTAGCGGTGAGAGGCAGGCTCCCAGGTCAGTACAACACCTAGACACTCACCGAATCATCAGCGGCTAAAGCTCCTCATCCAGACTGATAGCCCTGGACAGCATTGTGCCAGAAGCATTTGGCTAGCAAGCCTTTGCCGGAAGCCCATTCCACGACAACATTAGCATTATCATTAGTTGTTAACATCACGACCATTGTCATTACTCAGATGATGATGATAGATATGATGAAGGATGATGATGAAGATGATGATGATGGTTAACAAAAAATCAGGTACGATTCTTCCTGGGTACTCGTATGATTTTTCTTCTGCCGCGCTTAGAGGTCCTTTCGGCTTCCCGAGCTCGGTCCGGGCTGGTGATGAAGGCCCACAAGAAGGCAGCCGCCTGGGAAGACGAGCTCCGAAGCTCTAGGGTTTAGGCCCTCCTGGACCCAGAAGGTAGGCTGTTGCGGGCGTTGATGCTGTTGTTCGAACTTTCGTGCATCAAGAGACAAGTATGGCAGCTTTGCTGCATGATGCAGAGTCAAGCTTGTCAAGTTGTGTGGCAACATTCCCGTAGTAGATCATTTTGTGGCCCAATCCTCCGTCATGCCAGTCATGATCCTGGCCAAAGATGAGTTTCTAGAGTATTCTTAACTGTCGCAGCCTCTCGTTGCCAGTGCAGACGTGAGCCTACTCGGGTCGTGATCAGCCGATGTCGACCGACTGCACACCAGAGTATGCCTTTCGTGTCGCCGCCACAACGGACGAGGTGACGCGTTGCCAGTCTCTTCGACGTGAAGTCTTTGTCCAGGAACAAAAGGTTCCTGCAGAGGCCGAGGATGATGGAAAGGACGCAGATGCCCTTCACATCATGTGCACAGAAAACAGCCAGCTGATTGCCACCGGGCGAGTCTTAATCACATGCGAGAGCCAGGTGAGGGCTGACCTTGCGCGTGTCGCCGTCCGAGCGGACCGCAGAGGGCGGGGCTTGGGGAGTCGGATGGTCCAGGAGCTCGAGACCTTGGCAAGATCAAAGGGCGCCAGCCTGGTGAGGCTAAGAACCACCACCTACCTGGAGCAATTCTATTCGCGAATGGGATATCTACGACCGCCTGATGATGTGATCACGCACCTTTCCGAGGAGTACCAGCTCATCACAATGGAGAAACCCCTTGATGCAGAAAGCAATCTAGCTTAGGAGGCTTCGCATGGGCGCCTCTACGGCAGGCAGACCCGCAGACCCTCCGCGACCGGAAAAGAATGCGACAGGGCAGTGAAGGGTGGTCATCGTTGTAGCAGCTAACTTTAAAGCCTGCGGATTCTGCAAACCCAGGGCTAATCACCAAACTGCCATAGCATTTTTTCCGATGGGCTGAATACCTCGGCCCTTGAACTACTTCCGCAGTCGCTTCTCCCCAGCTTGATGGAGGCGGCTGCAAGTACCAAGAACCAGGGCAACTCACGCAATCCTCATCACTGGGGCGCTGCTTGGCGCGGTTTTGATTGCTGAGCTGCTTGGATTCGGGGTCGAGGGGCGAGATTTCTCTTTTCTGGCGGAGGAGAGTTTGCTGCTTCGAGAGCTGTGCCCCGAAAGCAGCAGCAGTTGGATACGAGTTGTTGATAATTCGCTAGAGGCAGTTGTGATGATAATCGCCGCAGTCCTTGTCGTCGCGGTGGTAGTTGTAGTGGTAGTATTCGTAGTATCCGTAAACTCAGAACAGCATACAGCTAGCTGTGCAGCATGGTGCAGTCCAGTGCAGCCCAGGTCAAGGCATTGAGTGGCAAGGCTGTGAAGTGCCGCCAGCGACTGGTGAAGCAGCGCCACGGTTGCTAAATGGGAGTGTCGGAATCATGCACGCTCGTAGAACCCTGAACATCTGTATCCTATTTTCGATCTGCAGTCGTAAGCATAGTAGATATAGTATTGATACTGGTAGCAACAATAGGTAAACCATGAAGAACAGCAGTAATTAGTCATCACAATAGTAACAACAACAACAACAGCAACAACAACAAGAAAGCTTATGCTAATACTAATGCTAGTGCGAATATTCGTCGAAATTTAAGTACTAATACTAGCACTACTACTACTACAAGCCCTAATGCCAATGCGGATGCTGTTCCTATCCCTAACCCTCATCCTATTCCTTTTCCTATGAACAATACGAATACCAATACTAATCGACATGCGAGTACGAATGACAACAACAACAACATCAACAACAAGCACAGCAAGACTAAACGTGGATTCGGAACCGTAGCTGAGAAGGGCTGTGAGAGGAAAATACTTCCTTCGAAGGGAAGCTCCGGCTAGCCGTTGCGTTGTTTGTCATTATTAGTATGACTGTCAAGATGATTATTGTTTTGCTGTTCAAATTCCTGCTATGGCTATCGTTTCTAGTGATCATTATTCTGATTACTCTTGTTCTTACTACTGTTGTTACCATCATCGCCTGAATTGCGGTTGCTATGAATACGATTATTGCTGAGTCTGTGCATGTAAATGTATACACACCTGTATATATACACACACATACATACAACATATACACATACTTGTCAACTTAGTTGGTTAGGTGGTCAGTTAGTCAGTTCGTCGGCGGGTTGGTTGGTTGGTTGGTTGGCTGGCTGGCTGGCTGGCTGGCTGGCTGGCTGGCTGGCTGGCTGGTTAGTCAGTGAGTCAGTCAGGCAGGCAGTTGGTTCGTTCGTTAGTTGGTTCTTGACTGTGTCGACGAGGCGCGCCATGAACTGGTACCCTGGAAACAATGTCAAGATGTGCAAGCCTCTCGCCTGCAGCTTGCGAGCCTCGCGGGTCGGTGGCATGTTAGTCCGTCAGTATACTATGGGGGCTTCCGAAAATAGGGGACCCTCATATAGTATCCTAAATACTTGTAGGATCCTTATTATAAGGACCCCAAAATAAGGTAGCCCTTATTTTCGGCAACTCCCACATCAGCATCGAGAGTGGTGATGTGCTGACAGTCTTCTTGTCGTCGTCACAGCCATTTTCATCAGAATTGTTTGTGATGTTGGTTTCTTGAAATCGCACCAGCAGTTGGTTTGGCACTCTGAACTCGGATCCGGATTTCGGAGGAGCTAGTGTTTCGGCAGGCCAGAGCTGTCGAGCATTCTCCAGCGCCGCGGTTGCGATGGTGCACTGTCCCGTAGGCCCTACCAGGAAGCACCGTTGGAACACCTGCAGCCGAAGCCTGGAGATTCCGCATATGAAAGCTTTGGCCTACACGCCTACATCTCCGGCTTTCAGGGATATGTCGCTGATTGCCCTGAAAGACGGCATCGTGCAGTGGCGTGGAGACTACCGCCACAAGGAGGCCACAAGTGACACCGCTAGGAATCCATGTTAGGCATCCGGGCTCCATCAACGTCAGGATGCCAGCATCGCTAACTCTGGGTAACTCTAGCCTCTAGAGTAGAGACTCTATGCCGTGCAGACTCATGAGCTTCAGGGCTGAGAGGTTCCGGCTTGGAGATTTAGCGTTTCTGCATCGAGCCCTTGCAGGTCAGCGTTGTGCCCTGGGAGTATGTGACGAACAAGTGCCGATGGTCTACCTCGAGCACTCTGGTGCCTGGAAAGCAACAGCCGGGGCTCGGGAAATGACGGACCCACCCAAGCTCCAAGCCCAAACTAGTGCCCCTGCTTCAGCCCGGCAGCCCGAGACTTTTCGACTTGGGCCGAGGCACCCCAGAAGTACGAGCCCTGGATGGGCACCAACTTTGATCGTGCGGGCACCCAGATTTCGACTTCCCTCGGTGCCTGCAGCAGCGGCCTTCAGATTGATAGAATCCTTGAAATGGCAGTCCTCGCACAGCAATTATTTTTCGACTACTAGACAGAAGGACATTGGATGGCAACGATTAACCCATCTTGCCGAGGTTACAGCGAGAAGTGGCCCATCCGAAAGATGTTTGAAGAGTGGAAGGCGGGATGACTCTGAGAGCACCATCCTGTCTTTGCCTTCAAAGCTACCGGCAACCCCTAAACCCTAACCCGTAAACCCGAACGAGCCTGCACAGCTCCGGAGGAGACAGAGGAGGGAAAGGCTTGGATCACGAAGAAGGAGGAGAAGAAGGCCCGGCGGGAGCAGCGCCAGCCCGCAAGTCATGTGCCAGACAAGCCTGCTTCATCTCTTTCGTTCTGTGATGCGGTTAAACTGTTTATGGTTTCAAGTTCGGGTTCTGACTCTTCTATTGGCACAGTCGCTCAAACTGCTGATGGTACCGCCCAGCTGTGTGCGGTGGCTGTGCGTGTGTTCTTTGAGGCCAAGCAGAAAGAGATCCAGAAGAAAATTCGGTGCCTACGCTCAGATTGGAACAGATTGCGGAATTTGTTTTGTCGGTAGCTACAGACCTACAGACAAGTGACATGATGGACCCAGACGTATTCATCACCTTGATGATAGTGCAGATGGTGATGATGATGGTGATGATAATGATGATGACGCTGATGATGACGTTTGTCGTGGTGGTGGTGATGATGATGATGTTGATGATGGCGGCCATGATGATGACGACGATGATGACGATGATGGTGATTATGATGACTATGATGATTATGATGATTATGATTATAATGATGACGACGACGAGGACCCCCCCCCCCCCCCCCTACCCCCGCCGTCGCCCCCACCACCGCCACGGCCACCACCACCGGCACGGCCACCATCACCACCACGACACCACCACCACCACCGCCGCCGCCGCTGCCGCCGCCGCTGCCGCCAGCGCCAGCGCCACCGCCCCACCGCCATCGCCGTCAGCATTTCCATCGCGATCGCCAGCGCCATTGCCATCATCACGACCATCATCGCAACAGGCATCATCACGCCTGACAATTCAGAGCCCGGTTGAGTAGGGTCCATAGATTTCGGCCATGTCATGCTTAAATAGCAGCTCTACCTTTGATCGACCGAGCCTAAGGGCAAAGAAGGCTCTCCGATGGCAAGGAAAGGGCACAAAAAGGCAAGATAAGGCCGATTGCTTGAGTCTGCTTGTCAACTGCAGCATTAACAAGGTTGCATGTCTAGAGTTGGGAAATCCGTGTTCCAAGTTGCTGGTGCTCGCAGGCCCTCCAGGCCTTGAGAGTTCCCAGAGCATGTTTAGTCTAGGGCACTATTTCTTCGAGACATCCGGGTGCCGGTGGCCAAGCGGCTGTCCACGAGAGAGCTGAAACTTAACTGCTGAGCTGTCGCATGCTTTGTGCATGCGGCAGCATGGACAACCCCAGGCGAGGTACTGCTTGTGACAGTTGCAGTCCCCCAAGGCCCAAGGCCGTCTAATATTCAATGGATTCCACAAGTTGGCTGAACGGTGAAAGGGTTGAGTCCGAGACACTGAAATGCACCAAGATTGGATTGAAAGTTCGTCAGATCATGCCACTCTCACTGCCAATCGTGGGGCTTCCGGATGCAAGATCTCCCCTAAGCCTTGATGCAGAAGCTCAACTACTATAATAGGGGCCTGATTCATTACCGGCACCATTTTTTTGTTTGGGGGGTGGAGGGGGGGTTCCTTGTTATAATTGTAGAATAATGGGCCCAAAAACCCTATTCTGATTATTCAGGTCCCTATATTACCCAGACGCTGAACCTAAACCCTAAAGCCTAAACCGTGCAGGTCACTGCCGGAGACTCCGACAGCGAAGCTGAGAAAGCCTAAGTTGCTGTCAGCAAGAAGACAGGCCCGCGCAAATGACTCAAACCCCCACATCCCCTGTACATATATATATATATATATGTATGTATAGATGTGTATATATATGTATACATAATATGTATATGTATATATATATATATATATCCCAACTCCCAAGCACAACAGCTTTGGGGAGCTTAAACTACACCAGAATAAGCCCAAGATGCCCCGAAGATGAAGCCTCAGGCCTCCCTAGCTGCCTCCCGCTCCCTTTGCAGCCGCTGGTCCGTAGACAGGGACAGACGAGTCGCAGGCAGCAGCTCGGGCGTTGGGTTCTCGGTTTCAGTCTGTAGGATCGGATTGGGATTAAACTGAATGTTCCGTGTGGGACCCCGTTTAGCCCACAGAATGAGCAATAAAGCCAGAAGGCAGCCGTTCGCAGATTTATTTGTGGCCAAACATGTGGTATTTGTTTTTTTGGTTTGGCGCATGTAGCACGCCAGAATTTCGCAAAGTCCTGGAGTTCGGATCAGCCCATTGTAAAGTGCTGTCTGATGGCTGCCGAGCCTGCTGTCTGCCGAGCCTGCTGTCTGCGACAGGGCTACTTTGAACGACGATTTTCGTCATTGGCGGCTGTCGCGAAAGATGACGAGTGTTCCTGCGGCTGTGGGGCGATGATTGGGGTCTTGATCTCGGTCGTTAGTTTTCATCCCGGCACTGATGTAACACCATGCGGCCATTTCGCTCGACCACGGAGGAAGGCGCAAACTTCGCCGTGCGACAATTACTTAGTCTGCATTCATAAACTTTGTCAGTCGTTTTGTCGCCCTGCTAATTCTGAAGTATCCTTGCATCGTTAAGACGGAGGAGAGCTGAAACTTACGACTGCTGCAAGCAGCCAGGGTGGTAGAGCTCCCGGCGCAGCTCCCCCTCCAAAAAATCCTCACCTCTCCAGAGACGCCATGGCGTTGTCTTTGCTGCGACTTTCTGAACTGGCCGTCGCGGTCGAGGGCTTGGCTGCGAAGTGGGGCAGGGGGGCAACGCTGGGAGATGTCTGGCTCATGTAATTCTTAGCACCGTGGCGTGGGCCAGAGTTCCTAAACACCTCTGCCGAGGCCTTGGTCAATGTGCCTGGCTCCTGTGCTGCCTGGGCCTCGTGGGCGTTGTCGCAGACACCTCGGACTCCAACACCCTCCAGGGCTCCAAGGCTTGAGGAGGATCTTTACTCTTCCGGGTAAGGTTTGAAGATGGAAGAGCAGTCTACGAGTACGAGGTAACATGGCATACTTGATGGTTAGTGTTTTCTGGCAACACCCGTACACCGTAGCTGCGGAACTCGGCGGACACAATAACAAAAACCGGCACGGCTGGAACAAGAGAGAGGCAAGAGCAAATCCAGACCCTCAGCTGAGCCCGTAACATGTCTTGGAGGATTTCAGGAAGCTCAAGCCTGATCGGGGCCTTCCCTCGATTCAGTAGGAACTCAAGGCTTTGGGAACTCCTGGCGGAGATTTGGGAGTCATGGGTTTTAGGACTCCTGCACCTGGCTGCTGCTGGCATAGACCTCTGAAATCCTGTATACCGCACTGCACGTCTGAGCAGTCTCAGCTCAGCCACTACATCCTGAACAACCCGAAGCCGAAATGCTACTAGTACCTCACTAGCCTGCTGGCTCAGGACCAGGATCTTATCACGATGCTTGCTGCGGAAGCTTGTGTCCACCTCGGGAGACTCAAAGACTTCGCTTTTCAGTGTCGGGTCGGGCCCTGCTCATGGCCTAGGTTTGGGCCCTTTCCCTACCACGGGGCCTGCTTTCGAGGGCCGCTTTCGGACCTGTCGTGGCGCATGGCAAGGGAAGGTGCAAGGATCGATGACGGGCCTTCCGGCCAGAAGCTGGGTCACAAGCAGGGGGCAGACACGTGCCTGCAAGGATCAGGTTCCACAATAGGCACTGAGAAGTGCCGATCATGCCAAGGCCTTCTACTGCAGTCACGAAGCTCTCCTGGGAGCTTATGCCTGGGTCTAGGGGTGCCTACAAAATCGAGAGTTTTCAGAGCTGTACCCCACCCAAAAACGTCGGGACCCCATTGACGTCGGGGCTAGACGTCTAGGCTTCCTTTGGCGTCTGATAACTGATGCTGGCACCAAAGTTCCTTCTGATGCTGCTGATGCTGGTTTTCGGGTGCTCCTGCTTCAAGGTTCTTTGCACTTCTTGGACAGCACTGGCGTGTGGATTCTTGTGAGCATTGGATTGTCTTGCGTACTGCGGACCCTGTTTCTTCATTTCACGCCTTTCTGGATTCTGTGAGCACGTTGGGCTTTCTGTATATCTGGATGGCTGGGATAGGATTGGATGGAATGGAATGACATGGAATGTAATGTATGGTAATGATAGTGTATGTCTCTCCGAGTCGTTTTTCAGCAGCCCCGTGAACTACAGGGCTTTCGCCCCACCTTCGGCCCTCGGAACCTCGGCTCCGAGGTCAGACGCCGTCGGAGCAGCATCTGGCCAAGATTCCATCAGGTTTTGTAGGACTCCGTCCCTCCAGAAAAGTATGGCATATGAGGAATATCGGGGATATGGCACGAGGGGCGCGGGTCCGGTGGGGCTCGCAAGTGGAGGAGATTGCTAATATGTAGCGGCCTCAATCATTGCCTATATTATTGTGAGGATTCTTTATTTGATTTTGGTACAGTGACTAACGGGCCCCCAAACCCTATTCAAACGATTACGGCCCCTATATTACCCAGAGACATCTTTTACGAGGCCTTGCTTTCTTGAAGCCGTCCTTTCCATTTTGGGCTCAAGTTGAGACACTTAGCGGAAGGGGGGGGGCCCTGGTCCTGGAGCCCCGGCCGCTTGTGGACCCAGCCAGGCTCGGCTCGGGTTTCGGAGTTTTTAGGGTGTTTAGGGTAAACCCTAAACCTTAAACTGTTTTGGAGTCTGATGCCGCAGGCCTCCTGTGCGCAAGATGGGCTGGGGTGGCGGCGGCAAAGCCGTGTGCCAAGTTTCCTCGGGATGGCACCCTGAAGGATGAGAGACTGCCAACCGCAGTCGTATTTCTGCGCATGCTGTGTGTGGCAGAGCCAATAGGCAAATTCGCTGTCATGCTTCGGAAGGATGATCGACATGCACTTTAGTTGGTTCCAACCCATCTTTAGATGCAGCCTGCTTCATAACGATGAGCTCTGCCAGTGCCAAACACGGCTACGCTAAGGGAAAGGGTGGCAAGGACTATGCGCCCGTGCAGAAGCAGTTTCTGAAGGCCGGGGGGCAAGTTCCAGTTTAGTATTCCAAAGAGATCCACAAAAAATGCAGATTCACGCATCTCACGCAGGCGCCAATCATCCGGCCGGCCACTGTGAGGGCCACGCCAGTTACCTGGTCTGCCCAGGCGGCGCGGTCAGGGTCAGGCCCCCCTGCGGGGCACCGGCCTGTGGTTGTGAAGCCCATGGTGCGGACGCCCTCGGCAATCAGAGCAGGAGTCGGAGTGAAGAAGTGACTGTGACTTAGCTTCAGCCGGAAGCGATTTGGAGGGTAATTGCCATTTTCATATGCATGATCGCATTCACCGCTGTTGCTACTATCCGGAGTGGTGTCTATTGTCAGCACCGCTACGACGGTAACGAGAACGAGGACGACGACGAATACGACAATGATGACTACAGTACTTGTACACAGCATGCTACTGCTACTGCTGCTGCACTGCTACTGCCGCTACTTTGGGCCGTTACTATTGCAATGACCGCCGCTCACAACCGCCACGGCTACAGCTAATGCTGCTACAATCACAGTTGCTCGTGCACATGCTTGACTATTCCTGTTGCAATCGCGGCTGTTGTTTGTCGGAGTGTTGTGTCAATGCCATCTGCATCAGACCGTTCTGCCGCAGGACTGCTGGCTGGAGGGGGTGCTGCCAAGGTCCTGTCAAGTCTGTTTTGCGAGCTGCTGCTATGGCCTACCATAAGGGTCCCTTAAAGGGTACTTAGGGTTCCTTGAAGAAGCTGAGGGAAGTCAGAGGTTTCGAGACTTCGTTGGCCCACGCTTCGAAGAACTGAGGGATGCTTCTGGTTCAGGAATGGAGGTGCGAGAATTGGATGTGAGGACCGTTTGTACTTTTTTTCAGGGGGTGTGCAGAGCAGCTGAGAGCAGAACTTCAGTTCTTTGTGTTAAGGTTGGTCTTGAGGCAAGGTGAAGAGCTAAAGGAGCGCTGGCCATGTTCAAGCCTAATGACCTTGTCATAGATGGGTAAAACATTTTGGATACTTGGGGGTACTTAAGCCCAAGAAGGAACAACAGTGATCATGTTTCATACTGTCCCGACCACGGACCAGATGAGAGGTTGTTGCATGAGCCGGTGCGCATTCAATGAACCAAGGTGGGGTCTCGTCGCTACTAAGGTTACTAAAGTGGTGGATGTTGTCCTCCCATCTGTTGTTGAAAGGTCAAGAAGTCAAGGGGTTCAGAAGAATGTCAGAGGAATGCCAGGTGCCTCGAAAATTCGACGCCTGAAGCTAGCCCGTGATCATCAAATCCTACACCGTACTGTAGACCCTCGCCCGCTATCCGACAGCCTTAATTGAGAAAGCTGGTCTGCATACTGACACAAGCCCGCATGTAATGGGCGTGCCATGCATACCATTACGCTGCATATGGGGTCAGAGAAGCTCGATGCCCTGCCAGGGCAAGGGCCCGGCTGCCTTCGCCGTCTCGATGCCCGGCTCATTATGTAGTTTTGTTTTGATCCCTTTGTCAGCCGCACTTGCCAGTCTCACCCGTGCCTGTACTCACGCTTTTGTCACCTTGGAGGCAACTCACCCGCGGCTTCCTGCAAAAGACTCAAGTCCTATCGACTTTAAAGCTACCTAAATGTGTTTGCTCGTGCAGCTGTCATACGTACATACATACGTGTGTACATACATACATACATACATAGATACATACATACATACATACGTACATACATACATACATGCATACAAATGCATATGTTCATTCAAATCGGCTAGTTATCCGTTGTCCGATGATAGTGGTGGGTTACGTTGTCTCTGTTGTTGTCATCGTTGTTGCCCGGTCGACTGTTGTTCTCCTTTCCTACTGCTGCAACAGCAACTGCAACTACAACTACTGTGACGGCGGCTACTACTAAGAATGCCACTGCCACTACTACTGAAACTAGCACTACTCCTGCTACTGCAATGCTACGATGACGACTGCCGCAACGATCATTGCGCCGACTGCCACTACTGCTGCTAGTGTACTGCCACCACACCTTTTATTATTGCACAAGCTTCGTTTATCGGGATGGCCAGCATCGGCACCCAACGCCAGTTAAATCAGTGTTAAGCAAGTAGCATGACTATGCACAGAACGACCGCGACCTTGCCAGAATACTGTTGCCGCTGATGCTATGCCTACCAACCAACAGCTCCAGTGAGCATCTAAGACGGGGTCAAAACTATCGCATGTAGATTTGGTCAGGGGCGGTTGTCAAACACGGTCAGAAAGTAATGAGTCCTTGTTAAACGAGATTAAACGCCCGAAGATGATACTGCACAAGATGCAAATATGCAATGCAATGCAGGACGAACTAATCACAGGAAATGCTAGACACGCACATAATTTCGATGCAATCGTACCGAAAACTCGCAAAACACCAGCGAGAGAATACCATAATTATGTCCACTTGCAGAAACGCAGTTTCTCGAAGCGACAGACAGTCCAAACATGTCCAAGTTTTCAACTACAGCCTACATCAGTCACAACTGGCTTCAACAGAACATGCCGGAACCTGCCTGATGCCGAGTCGATGAGCCAACAGTTGTGTGCTCTTGTGTCGAGAGCCAGGTATTCTCGTAAAGAAAATAGATCCCAGAGACGATCAGAATGGTCCTGGTAGTCATGACAAGCACGGCAGTCAAGGTGATTGTAGCTTGTCTTTTCCGTAACAGGAGCATCTGAAAGTGAAAGCCCACATAATTGGCAATCTCGGAATTCCCATCCGACAAAAACATGCACAGGCACGCGGATTGCAGGAGGTATTAAATGTAGTGACAAAGAACAGAGACATCCGGAAACCTTTAAAGTCGCAGCAGAAATCAAAGATCTGAAAATTAAAGCAACTTATGCGGCTGCTGGGCCCGTGGTAGCTTGAATGAATCTTCTTGCAGGGTTTTCATGGCAATGGTGTCTCTTATGATCGCCATTTACAGATGACGGGTCTGCCCGCTCTTATTCCTTGGCCTGCAGTCGCTGGAGTGCAGGACAGCAACCTTTCGAGGTTGCGCAGCACTTTAGTCTCGGTTTTAAGCTCCAGGATTCTAGTGAGACTTGCATGAAGTAGACAGTCCAGCCACGTGTTTTGGAAGCAGACTGTCGGCGTTGCGAAGTTTCAGCCCACCATCGCATGTCAGACAGTATGAGCATATCTGACATGAACATGTAAAACCCGAAAAGCATCATGCTGTGCAAACAGAGGTAAGTAGGAATTGGGCTCGAAATGGTCAAAGGTCAGCCAGCCAAGAGCCGAATCCAGTTCCCAACAGAGCTGCAACCCACTCCAGACCTCGCCAAGATTTGTACGAGTTTGGCCGTGAATCACAGCCATGGTTCTTCGCAGAATCATGAACCGATTTCGGGAATGCCGGTTGTCAGCCTGTGAAGACTCTGCTCGGGATGCACCGAGGACAAAAATGTATTTGGCTTTTGTGAGCTATCCCTGTTGTAATTTTCTCTGGCATGCAAAATGAAAAGATGAACCAATCTCCTACGCAGAGTTTCTGGGTTTCAATTCTGGTGTTGCTTCATGAGGTTTCGCAAATTGCGGTTGCGAAGGATGCATGTGGAGTCTGTTCAAAAAGTAGCATTCGCTGTATTTTCCGTGTGAAGCAGATACAGAAAGGTCGCAATACCTGCTGTAGAAGGTCATGAGGATAAAGACATATAAATGAAGAAACCTTGGTTTTTGAACGAGCCCCATTGCCATAAGCTGGCCGTTCTTGTGCAGGGCCGTTTTAAGACTTTGAGCTCTGAGGTTTTAAGGCCGTGGTGCGCATTTGTTCGGGTGATGCTTGCAGCACATGGTGCTTCCGACTCAAAGTCGTTCGCAAGAAGCAGTCAGGCGAAACAGACAGGACGAAGAGAGGGAATATGCTGCAGGGAGAAGGAGGGTTGTTAGCAGTTAGCAGTTCAAGCAACTCAATGTGTTAAGTGTCAACGTTGGATCCTGAATCCGATGTAAGCAGACAAACCTGGCTTGTCTAGAAGCTCAGACAAACCATATAGGCCTACACCTCTCTTGCTATGTGTACTTGCCCAGGAAGGGACAGACGAAGGGACCACCCAAGGGTGTGGGCAAGGCAGCTAACGACTTGCGATTGTCGTCTTGCCAGGGGTGCAGATGCTAGTTCTGTTTTGCGAAGTAGAGAAGGTAACAGTAAGCGCAGAAGCAGAAAGCAATAGCAGGTTGGATTCATGGAGGTTTTGCGTTGCGTGAAACGTAAAGCAGAATCCGACCTGGTACTATCCATGGCCAGCAAAGAGAGACGAGGGTTCTCTGTGGATTAGTTTGCGGTTCAGGCACGGATAGGACGTAGCGACGGCAACTTGAACCACACCCCCTTCACCTCAGCTTCGCCGTTCCTCCAAACATAGGGTGCCCACCATGGATCTTTCAGATCTAGAATACTCGGATAGCATCAAAATCGGGCCCGACGGCATTGAAACACACGTATGAAGCGACTCTAATCCACTGCCCGCTTGCGTCACAAATGTCCCCGAGTGACACTTTGGGAAAAGACCCGGCCTTTCCATCAAAACTTGTTGATTCATTCAGCGCCACCTGCACATCGTAAACACCAGGGAGAGTAGTTACCACTGCCAAGAGACCAAGAGACGTTTTAACAGGGCGGCCGTTGTTTTCCAAATACCAACATACCCTCTGGTTTATTATATGGCTTCTACAACTGTGCGGCCAAGCAGAAGACAGAGGAAGGAGCTTCCGAAACGACGGCAAGCGTCCGCATATTTCCCCTAATCATCATACAGTGCTGTTAGCACTTGTGAGAGCCTGGATAACCGAGGGGCATCAACTTAAAACGGTAGTTAAGATAGCACGTGGCTCATCCCACATATAGTGCACATTTGCAAAGTGAGAGCTGGCGATGACCAAACGGTTTTTGTTCCACGAAAGTGCTTACAGGCGTGTAATGAAAATTCGTCAAAATTCAATGACGACGGCATCCACTGCCAGCATTCTTCTGGTAGGTTTGCAGTTTTATTGCTGTCGCATGTTTTTGCAGCACTACTTTGCCGACTACTACCGCATCTGGTGTTATTGGTAGTATAATGATTTTTCAATCCGTAGGCTTCAACAGATTTCAAAGTTTCTGTTCGGAGTCGCGATTCCACAGCGAGTGCAGTGCAGTAATCCGTTTGACATGGGGTTGCCGTTGTGATTGCCACTCTTGTAAATTGTACGCATGGCTTTTATTGCTGTCGTTGCTTCTGCTACCATTATTGAATTTCTGGACCTTGCTGCTAACCTCATATACGTGTCTGTGACTATTATTCTCATGACCATCTTGAAGACACAGCCGCTGGCGGACAGAGGCTGCTTCGGAAGCAACTACACACAGTTCTGAAAGACTCTTCGTGCCCCCCGCCTCGACTGAGCCAACACGAGTCCAAGCCAAGACATGATCCCCGCCGCTAGTCGAAGAGCCGTACCCGTCCTACCCCGAGCTTTTAAGGGAAGGAAGCTTTTCAGCAGGCCGCCTCAGCAGAAGCCTCCTGGGGGAAAGGAGGCCCCGGCCCCGACGCTTCGGCGCTGGTTTGGCCGCCTGAACAAAGGAGGGTTTCTGTCTGCGGAAGCGAAAAAACCTCTGGGATGAGGGCAGTGAGGGTGTGGCTTGGCCAGGCAAAGACAGAGACAAAGGCAGTGTCTGGGTCCCTGGCAAGGGAGCCAAAGGCGAGAAAGGCAAGGGGAAGTTCAAGGGCAAGGCCGGGTCTGAGAGTCGATGCTTCGTTTCACAACGACACGGTCTGGCACTGTCTCTCAGGGGAAGAAGGGGGTGCGGGTCTCAGCAATGTGGAGCCAATTGCGGTATGCTTACGCTTTGGGCTCTGGGGCACTCGCCTTGCAAAGACGGTACAGCCCTGAAGATAGACTAGTCATATGCAGGCAACATGTAACATGCTTTTGCTGCCTCTTCGTCGTGATTTCTTCGTGCAGCACCACAAAGCAGACGGATCAGACTTGCATGCCAGTTGATCTAGGCGGCGTCCGTCGAAGCCTGAAACAGTGATCAGTTTCTGCACGCCCAGGCGCCCCCTGCACCGCCCGCCAACGACGAGTTCTGGCAGGCGGTCGATATGCGGCAGAGCAACGGTTTTTGTCAGGTTTCGTGTGCCACCAAAGCACCAGAAGGTTGGATCTTGCATTGGCCTTCGGTGAGAAGTTCCAACTTGCATGGCTATCAGTCATGGCGAGAGTTTCCACCCCCTGATGTTTGAAGCCGCCTCCAGGAAGAAACTTAGGTTCGAACCCGTACAATCGGTCAGCCCAAAACTCGCACCTTGGAAACGACCCGAAAGCGTTCTGGCGATGTCTCCGAGTAGTCTACTTCGCCGCCCGGACCGTATCAAGACACCTCGAACCGTCTCAACGCCCGAAAGGCTGAACCATGAGTTACAGGTGAAGATGGCCCAGGAGAACCGACAGGTGCTGGGTGCTGGCAGTTGTAATGTCGAGTCACAATGGAGTCTCTGGCAGCTTGACCTAGCTTCTTGGGCGTGCTAGTGACATACGCGTGCTCATGCATGTACATTCATACAGACTTACACACAGACACAGAAGCAAACAAGTACACACCTAGACATACACATGTCTCGTGCATGAGACCCAAGGGCTTAGCACGCAGTTAGAGTAGTAACAGCAGCAGCAGCAGCAGCAGCAGCAGCAGCAGCAGCAGTCGCAGTCGCAGTCGCAGTCGCAGTAGCAGTAGCAGCATTACTAGTAGTAGCAGCACTGCCAGTAAGAGTAGGAGTGGGAGTGGGGGGTAGGAGAACTGTAGGACTTGGAGTAGGGCGTACTAGGCGTAGGAGAACTGTAGAAGTAGGAGTAGCAGTAGCAGCAGCAGTAGCAGCAGCAGCAGTAGCAGTAGCAGTAGCAGTAGCAGTAGCAGTAGCAGTAGCAGTAGCAGTAGCAGTAGCAGTAGCAGCAGCAGCAGCAGCAGTAGCAGCAGCAGTAGCAGTAGGAGCACGAGCAGCAGGAGCACCAGGAGCACCAGGAGCAGCAGGAGCAGCAGAGGAGCAGGAGGAGCAGGAGGAGCAGTAGCAGTAGATGCAATAGCCGTCGCGGTGGCAGCACCAGCAGCAGTGGCAGTAGTGTAACTGTAGCGGTAGCTCTAGCAGTAGCAGGTGTAGTAGGTGTAGCAGGTGTAGCAGGTGTCGTAGGTGTAGTAGGTGTGGTAGGTGAAGTAGGTGAAGTAGGTGCAGTAGGAGGAGGGAGAGTATCGCAGCAGCCGACAGAGGGAGTTGCAGGAGCACCGGCACACGCCTTTGGAGTAGGAGCGAAGAAGCATCGCTTCACAAGAACGATGACAGCTGCTACTTCTCCCCCTGTGCTGCATTACTGCTCTTGCTCGTACTTGCCGCTGCCGCCGTAGCTTCGCTTTCGTGCCGCCCTTGCGGCGGCCCCCGGGGGCCGAAGACCGCCTAAGGCGGCGCCCCGGCTGAAGGCTTTGGAATTAGGCCCAGTTTCTGTGGCTTCTGGCTGGGCATGCGTGCAGTGGGGGACTTCCAAACGCTTTGGACTTGGGTCATCTTTTTTCGGGGCGCGGTTCAACGTCTTCTCTCTGTTTCTCGTCTTGGGCGCATAAGGGCTACCATCGTATGTGTTAAGTCTGCCGGCCAGTTGAAGGGCTTCGAGTTCTCTTGGTTTGTCTGTGTGCGCCTGCAAACTCTAGCGAAAGCAGTTCTCCGACACTGCAAGGGTTGGCGGTGCGTCATCTTCCGCATGGAGGCTAGCTTCATAGTCTTGCCCCTCCCTAAGGGATGTCATATCAAAGCTACTGCAAAGGATAGCAAAGCGAAGCTGCGTCAGGGTGTCTGCTGCTTCTTCTGCCGAGATCCGAGGTTTTCGGCGTGCCCTCCTATGGTTGGGAGATGTTTCTTTTCCCTCCAGCTGCTGCTGCTGAATGTGCAAGCGCAGGATCAACAGCTAGGCAGGAAGCGTCGCTGCTGTTCAACTCCCGGTCCTTGACATGGTGACCTATGGAGAGAGAGCATTAGAGTAACTTCGTGCTTCCTGGTTCCACAGAAGAGTGTCGGCGTGGATTGTCGTAGTATAGGTACAGGGGCCTATACTATTTTGGGGGCTCCTTATTATAACTATAGTATCATTGACCCCCCAAACCCCAATTCTAATTCTTATAAGGCCCCTACAGAATGGGTCGTGCCTTGCGTGAAAGGCCCACCTGTGGACTTCAGCGTGGACTTTCCGCTGGAGCAGACGGAAGGCTGGGCCCGGGAACCGCAAAAGCCGACTTGCTCAGTGCCAGGCACTTTCTATGAAGTAAGGGCTCCTTTAAAAGGATCCCTTGGGTTCCGTGGTGGATCTATAAGGGGTCTATAAAGAGTTTAGGGTTTTGAGTTTCCGAAAATAGGGGAACCATATTTTGGGTCCTTAAAACAAGGAGCCTACTATTAGGGTACCATATTAGGGTCCCCTCTTTTCGGAAACTCCCATATAGTGATGCAGTATCCTAGCGTAGAAGATCAACGAAAGCATCATCATAAGATATCGTAGTAGTCGAGCCGGAAGAGCCTCCGTCCTCCCCGATCCGCAAATGCCTCACTGCTCAGAACGGCTGCTAAACGTGGTGTATGGGACGTTTCTGCTCGATGCGGAGCCACGGAGCTGCAAGAACGTCGCGGCGAGGGGGGAGGGACCACTTGGGAATTCTGTTCTGGGACTGTAGCTTGGCGTTTTGTCGTGCGAGCTTACCAAACTCTGAGCATGACGGATCGCAATGGCATCCGTGACATCAGAGGTCGTACAGCTGCGCCTACTACCCCTGCTCCTACTACTAAACTCTACAAGACTAGTACTACTGCTGCTGCTGCTGCCAATACTACAACTACTACTGCTACTTCTGCTACTACTACCGCTGGCACTGAGACTGCTACTCCTATAGTTTCAAGTGCTGAAATATGCTGGAGCTAAGGATTATCATGGTATTTTAGATCACTGTTGCTACTGCTCTGAAAGTAATGGATGCAATGGTAAAATACCTACCATGTAATACGACTATAACACACCAGAACATACTACAATGGACTACAACAATGGAATTATGAAGTTAAAACCCAAAACCCTAAACCGTCAGTTTCACCCTAAACCCTACGCCCTCTAAGGTTGCAATGGTACCTGTTGATGGACAAAATCCTGCATGACCGTAAGGACTCTAAACTATGGGAACTATGGTATATTCCTTATAAAGGGTATAATGCAGGATTTTGTCCATCAGCCGTAATAAGAGTCCACTGGGAGCTCTTCTTAGCCGAGGCTGGGCCTCGAAACAAACTTTGAGGACATCGCCGCTTGGAGGGGAGACCAAGGGTTTGAGGGTATCACAAGCAGTTAGGGGTTTAGGGGTTTAGGGGTTGAGGGGTTTAGAGGGCTTTAGGGTATCATAAGCAGTTTGGGGTTTAGGGGTTTAGGGGTTGGGGGTTTTGGATTTAGGTTTAGAGGGCTCCTAGAGTATCATAAGCAGCTAGGGGTTTAGGGGTTGAGGGGTTTTGGGTCTAGGTTTAGAGGGCTTTAGGGTTCAGGGTATCATAAGCAGTTTAGGGTTTAGGGGTTGAGGGGTTGAGGGGTTTTGGGTTTAGAGGTTTTAGGGTTTAGGGTATCGTAAGCAGCTTACGCATAACACTCATGCTTGTAAGTGTAATCGTAAGACTGGTACATACTAGTATTAGTATGGGTGCTAGGAATAGAAGTACTAGTCCTTGTAGTAGTAACAGCAATTGCTGTTACCTCCTTGTTTGCCTGTGCTCAGGACAGGGTGGTCAAGGCTACAATCGGGAGCATCTGCCAATACTCGCCTGTCCAGAGTGCACCTGTAGTCGTGGCGCGATTTCTGGACGCTTGCCTTCAGCGTTTGTTGGTATCGAGTGTGCCGCTGGCAAAGGTTCCTTACTTCTGTGCAGGGGAGGGTGGGAAGTTGGGTTGAGGTGTGGAGGTATCCGTTCGGGTGGAAATGTCAGATTGCTGTTGCAGCCGTCAACAGTACACCGCATCGCTGCGGGTAGTTGCCTCCCAAACCCTTCTCTAAGGGTGCATGACTAAAGTCTACGCTGCCTCGCCCAGGACATGCAGTCTCTGGCGTTTAGAAGGAAGACGTTTCGCTTCGAATGGAGCTTGCTGCCGCAGCAGAGCCATCCACTTCCAGGGGATTGCACTCTGCACTGCAAATAGGTTAAGATCAACAGTGTGTCCTTATCATATCATAGTACCACCGATGCAGCCAGCCTCTGCAGTACGACACTCTGTGCTTATGCATATGGCCGATCTTGATTGTTTGCATATGCAGCTTACGGCTGCAAGGACCGGTCCAGCCCGAGCATTGTCGTCGTGGGTGTCATGTCGTCGTGGGGCACATCACAAGTGTGTCCGTCCCACACCCAGAAGCAAAAAAATCAAACCCCTGTACATGCTGCAAAACATGGGGGCACGAACTTGGATCTGCCAGGAGCCTGCCGCAAATGTTCCGTGAAGCATTGAAGCAACGCCAGATTCTTTTGCTTTAGAAGGGTCCTTGTTCCAGCGTCGTCCCTGCGGCCTGTGGCAGAGGTATGAGCATGTTGGCCCAGATGAGCTTCGGGCCGTCCGTGCCACCCTACGAGGAGGCCGCTGGGATGGGAGTTTGGAGTTCCTTAGGTCATGGCTGCGAATCCAGAAGATTTTGTGACAAAGCCTCACCTAATCCAACAGGCGGTGGTGGTGGTGGTGGTGGTGGTGGTTGTATGCCATAATGAGCAGTTGCAGCAGCAGTTGCGGCAGTAATGGCATCAGCGCAGCGAAGACTCAGCAGATGTTGGAAGACGGCAGGTTGGGAGGAGCCCACCGGCGATCAGGCGCGAGCTTACAGGACAGGGTTTACATAATCAGGGCAACCCAAGCTAGGATAATGTAACTTTCTGAAGAGCCTTCGTGCTTTGTCTGGTTGGGATTGGTAGGAGCTTCGATTAGCTGCTCCGGTCCCAGCTCCGAAGAGAAGCTATAGACTATAAGAGTTTCCTGGAGTTCAGGGTTTAGCATCCCCAGCTCAGCTTTCATCCGGCATTCCAAAAACTAAGCTCTGAACACCTTCCTGGGTGGCAATTTGGGAAACTTGTTGATTTCCCTTATGGTTCCTATAGAGGTACCTATTCATGAAAACTTTTCAGAGCCCCAAAACTACAACCCAGCTTCTCTTTTCCATCCGGAGGCGTGTGTTTGCCATGGAGCTGGCCAGCTTTGCAAACACTCGCAACTCGGCTTGTTACTGCATGATCCTGCGTTCTGTAGCACCGCTCGCATCTGCATGGAGCAGCAAAAACTCTGTGTACTGTAGATGGTCTCGTAATCCGGGCTCTGGTGCTCCAGTCCGTTCAGGCGCTCTGGATTCGAGCTACTGGGGCCTGACTCTGGGAAACGTCTCTTGCCTGCCCGCCCAAGTGACGCGCAGCTCGGCAGCCAGCTTTGAAGGCCGCTTCTTGGGTTCGAGCTTTCGCAAATATGTAGCGCTGCAAGTGGGGTGTGACTTAGACTTGAGGGCTCTTTTGGGCTGATGTATGCGTCGTTTCCCTGAGAGTCCAGAGAGCTCAAAGCCGAGGCCCCCTACTGGAGAGCTTGACTACCGGCACGACCACGACTCCACTGCCGCTGAGCGCATGGCACAAGACTTTCTCTGTCAGAACTGTCTGAAATCCCAAGGCAAATCTAAACGAGCCAAGCATCCACGCGAGTGTATCCAGGCCGACTCATGTTTGCGATGGTCGGATGTATGCCACGGGTAATGGCGCTGCTCGTTTGCGCTCTGCTTTGGATAATTCGGATCGTTGTGCCAGAGAATAGGCCGTCCTTGCTTTGAAGAGCCGTGCATCGTTTTTGAAGTGTTCAACGTACGCCGGACGGTCCTAGGATTGAACACCCGGCAGCTAAGGAAGAGAGTGGGTTTGACCCCACTATGGCGCCTTGCCAGTTATGCAGACTGAACAGTACACGAACTGTTGGATTCTGGTGACTCTGTTTTGGTGGCACATGCGAGCACCCTTAATCCAGGTCTTGAAGTGGATGAAACGGCGGGTTTCGCTTCAAGCCGTGGGTGCATTAGCCTTCGTGCCCAGGTAAGCGACTGCTCTGTGGCGCAGCAGGAGAAGATCCCCCATGTCCACTTTGCACATGTTTAACAGTGCCAGCATGTGACGGCGCTAAACACCCGCACCCGAAATTGACATCTGCATTCATCCAGACCCAGCCGTCAAATTGAGTTCAAGGCCGCTATGCGTGAAGCGCCGAAGCCGCTAAGCCGTAAGGCTTAAATCGATCCCTAAGTGGGAGGGTTGCTGTGTCCTCTTGAGAAACCTTCGAGGGTCTTGGTTGGAACAAGGGATTTGAGCCACCAGGTGAAAAACCGCCGTGGGTCCTTCTCAGGTCAATTAGCAATTCCCTTGCACTACTAAAATGGATCCCCCGCCCACCGCCACCTGTGCATGCTATACTGCAAAGGATTCGCTAGAAGAGTCCCCCCCTCCTGCGCGTTCTTTGCCACGCTTCCCCCAGCTTTCGTGGCCCTCTTCTCAAGCGCCTGAAGGAGGGCTGCTGGGTGTGCTGTGTGGAGTAAGGGCACCTTCAAACAGCGATCGCTTGCAAGGACCCGTGCCTTTGTGCCGCCATGGACTACTGCGAGTGGCAGCCTGGATCAGGCGTATTACGGTCGTTTTAGGGTTCAGGGATCGTTCCGTCTTTGGAGCGTGTTAAGACGTTCACATGAGCCAACACTGCAAGGGTCTCGGACTCGGAGACATTCGGCTAGCCGATTGCACTGCTCTCGCTGTGGCATCAGTGGCGGGAGGGCGCCTTCTTGACTAAAATGGACTGCCTTTGTGGTCCCGCGCCACGTTCATTATCGGTCCTCGGCTTCCACAGACTCATGTTGTGACTGTGAGCCTGAGCTTCCCGGACCGCCGCTTGCAGGCGAGATCCCGGGGGGCTGTGCTGCCACGAAGAATCCAGGAGTCACGTGCGAGGCGCCTTGGCCATCCAGGGGCGGTCGGTTTCCTCCTAGGAACCCGGACTGTTGCGGAGTCGCCTTGTTGGGCTTTGGCACTACCGTCACCAATAGAGTTCGCGTAACGTGCACAGCTGTAAACTGGGAGAGGCGCAGCAGTCGAAGCGAGATGGATGCGATAAGGAAGTCGTTTTAGCCTGTTGACGTGGCTGGATTGCCGAGATCTTGTACCGTCCACAGTGAGCACATAGCGCTTGCATCTGTAGCTGTAGCTGCCAATATACTGTAGCTCTATGTAGCGCGGTAGAACTTGTGCAGGGAAGTTGTGCGACTGAAGTGAGGTTCCGAGAATACGCCAGCATCGAGTTTTGTTGCGCAGGGTTATCTGCATGTTGAGATCGGAGCCCAGTCCTTTGAGGCGTGTCCTTTTCAGGGCAAGTGTGTGGAGCCGGATCAAAGCACTGTCTGCGCTGACAAGACGGTGGCGGCCCGCTGGCACTTGGAGGTTGAAAGTTGTCCCCTGTGAAGTCTAGTCGGCCAGTATTCGAGAGTATCGGGGCCCTCGTGAGGTCGCCGAGCAGTTGAGCTGATATTGAAGCTGCAGCAAACATAAGCCGAGCGAACCACCACATTCTACCACTGGGAGACGAGAGTTCGAAGACAAAGTTTCCGCGAACAGTAGATGCGGACTACTAGCTTTGTCTAAGTTTATTTGGTCCTCACGGCTATTTGATCGAAACTCCCCTCTCTGTTGAAGTTCTTGGGTTCACGCTGCAGGCATGGGTAAGTCCCTCCCAGACCCCGTAGATCCTCTAGGATCCTCATTCCAGGGGCCCCTAAATAATTATTATGGTACCCTTATAGTACCTTTATAGGTTCTTTACAGTAACCATCACAGACCCATTATTATGGTACCCTTATAGTACCCTTATAGATCCCTTATAGTAACCATCATAGACCCCCTGGACTCTGATCGATGCCCCGAGGGCTGCGACTGCGCCATGGCAAGGGCCACGAAGTTCGGCTATGGCTGTCTCTTTGTGAACGGTGGCTGCGTCCATGCCCCGGTGAGGGGCCGTGGTGTTTAGGGTGGGCTTACTGTGACAAACTTGAGCTTCTGCCCTTGCTTGTCGAGGCAAAGATACCCTGAGCCCAGAACTGACAGCATTTGGAACGTCACGCGAGGTCGCGCGCAGCACGCCTAACTCTGCGGCCACCAGCTGTGAGGACTGCCCTACCCAGATCCGGCCTCTTGGCATGTCGGGGACGATAGGTGTTGTTGATCGATGCCAAAGTCTGGCCGACAGTCGGCAAGCGGCTACAGCTAGTTATGGTTACGTATTATGTGATCCACCTCTGTGTTTGTGATGCCTTCAGGCTTCTATTATGAAAGGTGCCAGCCTCCGACCGCGCCCAACCCTGGATCCTGCACTATCACTTGATGCTCAGGTGTGGCACGCCACGTATCGAGCTTCTCCGATTGCATTTAACTCATACAAGGGCTCGGGCGCGGTCCAATTTGTATTCCTTTGATGAATTACAAACTCCGAGCATCCCAGAGGGCAGATCGGTCTTGAATCTGTGTCGCGGCTGTGCAAAAGCGACTCCGAAAGACGCTTTCATCTAATACGAGAGCAGTCTTGGGGCTTTCCGGGTACAGAGTCCGGAGGGGCGAGCCGCGACGATCAGCTCCTCCCCAAGCACAAACCTTCTGCTTTTGAAGGCAGGTGCGTCCAGAGGAGGGACATCAGCTGGGCGAGTTGGGAATCTGGACCATCGAGGCCTTGATCCGACACGCGACACCCCGAAGCTTCATGCACAAGATGTCGATGATCTCTGTTGCATCCCAAACAGAAGGTCAGTTGTATTTTGAGCTGGAGTTCAAACTCCCCAGTGAGTGAGGGTAGCAGGGATGGTCGAAGAGATGTTGTTGGAAGAAGTCTTTGAGGCTAGCATCGATCGGGGCCATCCAGCACCACCAGCATCACCAGCAGCAAGCCGACTATCACACACAGATGCAAAGTCAGGACAGTGTGAACGGCGCAAGTGCCCTAAGCCTGGAGCTGTACACGCTATGCCGCCATGCCCTATACGCCCGAAGTTCATAACAGCACCTGAACCTGCCAGGTCGATTTCGATCGACCCATCGAGCTGTCCAACCAGGCCGAGGGAATGCTTAGAGCTTAGGGTGTATAGATGTTTATGGGATTTTATTGGGAAACGGGCTCTCCGGTACGAGCGTCACAAACAGGCAAGCAAGATTCTGACAGTGTATACAGCTTTAAATCTGGCAGTGGGTCACCGAAACGAGGGATTCTCGGTATATCGGATGTTGGGCGTTTGCGCTTAGGTCAATCAATGTAGCATAGCAGGCCGAGTGGCTTCAAAAGGCTTCAGGCATGGTGCTGAAGAAGCAACGCTAATTAGTCTGCTAAGTAGTCAAGCAGTAGCTATGTCCAATCACCCTATCCCAAAGCATCTATACAGTTCTGTTTCGGATTCTACAACTATTGGTTTGTGTGAGTTGACTCTAGAGGCTGTTGCCAGCATTCTGTTTCTTGAATGTTCAGATACCAGTAGCCGGTTCAGAACGAATTGACTCATTCAGGTCTTGTGCTTACGCATGCGCCTATGTGCAACCGGGATTGCTAAGCCTCACACATGAGTAACAACTGCAACAGATCTCGCAGAAGTATCAATCATCAACCGTATAGTGTTTGCCATATCGTTGTTTGGATAGATGGATTCTACCGTGATTCTTCGTCCTTTCCAGCGGCTTTTATATCAACTGGAGTAGTGGTTCTGTTTACTTAGCTGTTTTATCGTTGTTTGACGCGCACACACAAGCACGGATAAGCTTCTGTTGGAGCTTCCGTGTCTGCGCACAGGCATTTCCATTTTTGTACATCTGGCTTGCAGTCTTTTGCTGCATTGGTTTAACAGTGTTTCATTACTTCATTAGTTCATACAGTCAATGTATGCAACGCTGAGCCGTCTTGCCAGATAAGTGCAGGCATAGTTGTAATCTGAACACAATAAGGCTAGTTTTCGTTTGCCAATAGTGAAGTCTTCGATAGTGTCTTCACTCGTTTCCGAAGAGGAAAGTTCCGTGCTTACTAACCAGATGAAAGCGATCAGTCAACTGGTCTTCCCATAGTAAAGTCTTCACGCGGAGATTAACATCCATGTTTGTACATGGCAACGGGGTGAAGTTCATCAAAGACTAGTTGGCAACCATATCGCATAAAGCCATATAAAGCCTTGCCACATGGATAGTCAAACTCTCCATTGACATTAAGTCTGAGCTTCCTAAGTGCACAAAGCTGATGGTCTTACACAAGTCGAGTTGGAATAAACTACTACAAACAACAATAGGCTCGAGACATAAATTGAAAGTTTCAACCCAATTGAAAAGTACCCGTAAGCCTCTTTGAACTCAGTCATGTCCATATGTTCCCTGCGATGGTCTGTCGCCGGGTGTGTTTGTCTGCGTGTGTGTGTGTGTGTTTATGTGTGTGTGTGTGTCTGTGAGCATAGATGTATGTCTATCTGTACATGTAACTGATTGATATCATATCACATCACATCATTGTACTTCATCATCTCATAATGTCATATCCTAGCATATCACAGCATGCCCCTAAATCGGCGCCTAAACCTTGCATCCCTGAAGCCTGATCCCCGTTCCTGCAAGCCTTAGCCTCTGTTTTTCAGGGCAGCGACGACTCCGGTGTGCAGCTTTTGTGCGATCTCTTCGAGGCCACATACCCTGGGTATCATTCGATCAAGCCGTTTGCGGTCACACGGGAGGAGGGTGGGGTTCAATTCATGTGTCTTTTTGAGGCCCCCTCCTTGAAAGAGTGATGTAGCCTGACTGGGATCCCAAAGGTGCGGCACCTGTTGAACAACCCGCATGTGGGTTTTTGAACGTGTTTTCACGCAAGCAAGTATGCCAGCACCCAATCCGCAGAATGCTGGATACGACATGCCAGGAGAATGGCGGAAAGACTTTCTGGGTCAGTAACCTGGCTGTGTCGTTGAACACCTCCGCTTCAAAGACGGCCCATGCATCAAAGCCAAACATCGAATGCATGCAACAAGTCCGTAGAGTTCCGAATTCAGAGCGGGTTTCAGTAGCTTTACTGTTGCACCCGGGCTTAGAGAGTCCAAGCTTTCTGATGTATGTGTTCTAGGGCTTAGACTAAGAGGCTTGCCCTGCAGACTTCATCAAGGTAAGTCGGGAAGTCCACGGTTGATGTTCCTCGTTAGGGCTGTATGAGACTGTGGAGTGGTCTTGCAGTTGTGGGGCCCTTCAAACAAAACCAAACTTTACGGAGCTGTCGCTTCAAGGATTCCTCCTGTAGTGTTTCGTGTTTGAAATTATTCTTTTGGGGGAGCTGTTGAAGGCTCTTGTCACGAACTGAGCCAGCCAAGGTGGCTTCAACCGCCATCACATTTCTCTTGCAGGCCAGACATGTGAGCTGAGGTAAGTGGATGGTTTCGGCGAAGAACACCACCTTGGAAATTTATCTCAAGGAGTTGGCCAACGACTACAGGAGCCCCAAGTTGAAGGGTCTTGCAAGAGATGCAAGGAAACTGTGCAATCGGAAAGGGTATCACAGTCATGGCTGAGTGCGATCTCGGAGTTGCTCGGCTGCTTGTGATGCTAGTAGGTTTCCAACACTGTTAGGATGTATAGCCTATTCCTAGCACGTTTCTGTATATGCTTGCATAAGCTTGAGCATTAGGGATTTGCGCAGCCCCTTCTTGCCCGAGTGTGAGCAAAATAGGTAGCACCGGGCGTTTGCGACAGGTTTATAGGGTAACTCGAACCCTTGCATGGTAGCGGAGCCCTGGGTGTGAGCCAGGGTCTCCAAGGGAGCTGCGGGTCGCACCGCGCTCCGGGGCAGCGGGTAGTCCCGCACTCCGCTCCAGCGGGTCAGCCCCGCGGAGCCCCAGAAGCGGGTAGGTCCGCTCTGGGATAGGCACTTGCGGGCCGCCCCGCAGTGCCAAGAGAGGCGCCAAGACGGCGCGGAAGCCTGGGAAAGGTAAGTCCAAAGGCAAGGCCAAGGACAAAGACCTTCCCAAGAAGAGAAACAAACGGGGGCAACGGTCTGCAGAGGCCACCCATAGGAGGGAACAGAGAGGACAGGCGAAACGCCTGGCCTCGGCCCTTGATAGGGCAGAGGCCGAAGAAGAGAGCAGCGAGGCCGGTGAATCCCTGGGCCGGGGTTCATCATCGGCTGCCGGCCCGCGCCGAGTGGTATTGACCTATACCGCCGGTGAAGCCAAGGCCAAGGCGAAGGCAAGGCCACCATTGCGATTGGTGGAGGCTAAGGCAAAGGCAGAGCCCTACGAGCGGATCAAGTGGAAGAAGGAGCGCAAGCGGCGCAAGAGGCGATCCCACAATCCGCGGGTGACCCTCAAGTCGGTAGCTCGGGAGGCTCAGCCAATCCGGCTTCGATCGGTGCCTCCACCGGTGCAGGGTGCACGAAGGAGGGCCGGCGAGCTGAAGGAGGCCTTGGACATTGCCAGCAAGAACTGGCATCGGGCGAACTTCCGCCAAAGGCTGCTTATTCAGGGAGTGGTTCGACGGAGGCTCCCGAGAGGCAGCGTGGGAGAAAGTATCAAGAGGAAGGCCGGGATCGGTGAAGCCTGCTCTTCCTGTGACGAGCGCACTACCAGCGCTAGGCTCCCAATCCGGCGCCGGGTTCTTCGAAGGTTTTCCGGGCCGGAGCTGAAGAAAAGGGTGGACGAGGCTTTGGCACAACAGGGGAAGCCAAGGCCAGGGCAACAACAGGAGGAGGAAGAGGAAGAGGATACTTCCTCGGATCCGGGATCCAAGCCGGACTTCGATCCACCTAGTAGCCCCGATGGCGGATCAGCAGCAGCAGCAGCAGCAGCAAGCCCAGCTGCTGTTGGAACAGCAGCTTAGGGAGGCAGCGGCGGCCATCAGGTCGCTGCAAGGGCGCATGGAAGCCCAGGAGGCTGAGCTTGTTGGGCTCAGGGCCACAGCGGCCGCAAGGCCAAGGGCGAACACCCTTGACACGGAGTTGGGTGTGGAGCCAGCTGCTGCATCAAGTGCGGCTTTTGCCACCAACCCTCCACGGGGGCTGGTAGATACCCGCCAGCTCGGGAAGCCCGAAAAGTTCTCGGGGGAGCCGACGGCCTTCGAGGACTGGTCCTTTGTTTTCGAGGCCTACATGTCGTGTGTGGATCGGAGGTACATAGAGCTCTTTGATCGGGTAAGGTTCTCCGACACCACTTGGAACAACCGCAGCATGACTGCGGCAGAATGCGAGCTCAGTGTGCAACTTTACTACACGCTCGCCATGCTCCTCCAAGGACGCGCCCTGGATACCTGCCAGACGGCAGGACTGGGGGAAGGCTTCGAGACATACAGGCGGTTGGTCGCCGAATATAAGCCCCGCCTTGCATCCCGATACGTCGGGACCCTCACCCAGATGCTCTCAACAAAATTTTCTACGGACGTAGAGGCAGATCTGCCCGCGTTCGAAAAGATGGTGAGGCACTATGAGCAAGAGACGGGGAAGACGCTGGATGATCAGCTAAAGGTGGGCATCATCATGAATGCCGTGACCGACCCGGGCCTGAAGGACCGGAACGCGGTCCGTTTGAAAACCTATGTGGCTCTTAAGGAAGAGCTGCTAGAGGTTGCCCGCACCAGCCGGGTACTGAACTCACAGCCGGTGCCAATGGATATTGGTGCTGTGCCTGGCGGTGGTGGAAAAGGAAAGCCGAAGGGAAAGGGCAACCAAGGTAAGGATAAGGGTAAGAAAGGGGGTGGCGGGAAGCCCAGCACCCCAGCTCCAAAAGCAAACCCAAACAAGAACAAAGAGTGCCACTACTGCCACAAGCTAGGGCATATTTCAGCAGAGTGTAGAAAGAGAATAAAGGACGAAGCCGACGGCAAGGCTAAGAAAGGTGACAAAGGAAAGGGCAAAGGCGGGAAGAACCGCCCTCACGCGGCAAGCCCCGCTGAGGAGCCCGAGCCCCTTTCTGCGACACCTGCTGAGGAGGACCCTGGCAGCTACGTGGCGGCGCTGACCCTGGATGCCGGTCAAGGCTCAGAGGTGCTGGTTGACACCGGGGCAGGGTCGCACCTCTTTGTTAAGGGTTTTGACCCTAAGTCTCGGGTTGTGAACGATGGTGGTGGTAGGGGTTTGGTTACTGTTACCGGGGAGCCCCTAACCACAGGCCCTAAAAGACAAAGTGTGGTTCAAGCCCGTGACGGGCAGAGCTTCTCGGTGGAGTACAACGAATCGGAGAAAATCAACTTCTCCGTTTTGTCTTCGGGCCAAGCAGCTACCAAAGGCTGCTGGACCATCATAGGTCCAAACAAGCACTGTTTGGTGCTTGACAAGCACGCTGAGAAGGTGCGCGAGGTTCAAGGAGACCACTTGCATCCCTTTGGAAAAGAAGCGAGGGGTGCACTGGCTGCCACTGAAGGCCAGTAGCAAGGCACCGGAAGAGGTGCAGGTCCTGGCCGCAGCGCGCCCAGCAAAGAAGGTCGTCCCGGCTAAGGCCGAGGACGCAGAAGGGCAGAGTGCAGACAGCACCGCCCGGGTTGAGGATGCGGGTAGCCCCGCTCAAGGAAGTGCGGGTGGTCCCGCCATGGAGGCCGGTGCGGGTGGCCCCGCCGAGGCCTCATCATCATCAAAGGAACTCCCCAGGATCGGTGAACCCACTGAGGAGGTATCGGAGGCCACCAGGAAGCCGCGGGCAAAGAAGATACCCGACACGGTCAGTGTGCAAGAGTTCCAGGAACATGCACTGACCCACTTCCCGTACAGAAACTGGTGTGAGTCTTGTGTGGCTGGCAAGAGCCGAGAAGACCCCCACCATCTTGGAACACCAAAGGAGAGAAAAGGGGAAGTGCCAAGGGTTTGCTTGGATTATTGCTTCTTGGGTCGGGCCCTCAAAGGTGAAGTTCCCAAGGAAGCCAAGACCCTGGAAACTCCAATGGATGAGGCAGATGGTTTGCTGCCTGTGTTGGTTATGGTGGACCAGGAGACCGGGTGCACCTTCAGTGCTGTAACGGCAAAGGGTGTGAATGCCTACGCGGTTCACGTGGTGGTGGAAATGCTGAAGTTCCTTGGGCGGCAGCGGGTCATCCTGATGACCGATGGCGAGCCCGCCATTCGCGGGCCTTAGCCTTAGCGGAGGCCGCTGCAAAGCAGATCGGTACGGGAGCCCAGCTTCAGCATGCTCCGAAAGAGACCCATGGACAATCGAATGGGGCAGCCGAGCGCGCCATTCTTGAAACCGCCCGGCAAGTGAGGACACTGGTGCACGCCGTGGAATCAAAGTACTGTACCCTGGCCTCCACATCACCAACGAAACGGAGTTGTACCCGTGGTTGGTCCGGCATTCGGGCTGGCTGATCACGCGGTACCTGGTCAAGGCCGATGGGCGCACCCCTTATGAGAGGCTAAGGGGAAGAGAGTACAAAGGAGAGATTGTGGAACCGCTGGAGACGGTGCAATACAAGATTGACAAGGATCGCCGAGGAAAGCTCGACCCCCAGACCTCCATTGGAATATGGCTGGGAAAGTCACTGCAAAGTGACGAGCACCTGATCGGAACCAATTTGGGTATCAGGAGGTGCCGCTCGGTGTGGCGAAGGGTCGAGAACAAAAGATGGGACATGAATAAGCTGAAGGCCGTGGTGGGCACACCGTGGCAACCCAAGGGCGATGCCACAATGATTCCAGGCCAAAGCGGCAACCCACCTGGCCTTGATCGCAAGGAGCGGTCAGCTTACATCACAGTAGAGAGGCAGCTGAAACACGGGCCCACACCAGGGTGTCCGGGATGCCACTGTGATGACAACGACCCGAAGCCACACAATGATGAATGCAAGGCAAGATTCAACAAGCTTTATCCCCGAACCAATCGGTCGGTGGAAGGAGAAATGGATGTTGATGCGGAAGGACCCGCTCAGCAGAGGGATTCCCCAGGATCCCCAAAGGACGCGGGTGGCACCGCTCAACAGAGGGATTCCGCTGGATCCTCAAAGGACACGGGTGGCACCGCTCCAAGGACACCAGTCACTAGACCCAGCCAAAGGTTCAGCAGTGCTGGCAACCAAGCCACCAAGAGAGAGAGCGATGGCTCAGAGGGTCCCAGTGCCAAGATAGCCAAAGGGGAAAGGAAGGGTGGCGAAAAGAGAGCCGCTGAACTTTCCTTGGAGGAGGCTATCGCCCAAGACGTTACCCTAGAAGAGTTGATAGGGTCTCTGCCCACGCTGCACGAAGTTCCTTTGGTTGCAGGGTATCCTGAGACAGGTACCCTAACGCAGGCCTTCGACGAGCGAACAGGCGAGGAACTACCACTTGAGAAAGTGAAACGTGCTCGTGGGCGAGAGTTGGACAAGCACAGCGTCAAGGAAGACATCAGCTGGGAAGAAGCGCGGAGGCGCAAGCTAAACATAGTTAAGTCTCGTTGGGTGGACGGCTGGAAGGTCTTGCCAGACGACCCGGAAGGGGTAAGGTCAAGATGCGTCGCCCAAGAGATTAACAATTACCAGCGTGAGGATGTCAGCTCAGGCACACCTCCTTTAAAAGCGCATCGCATGGTGCTAGCACATGCTGCGACGCGCCGCGCTGGGGAGGCTGAGCGCACCAAGCTCATTGGCCGCTATGATGTTAGCGTAGCCTTCTTTCATGCCGAGGCTACCGGAAAGATAGCGGTAGTGCCGCCGAAAGATGTCGATGAAGGCCATCTCTGGTATTTGCTGAAAGCCATGAATGGCACAAGGGAGGCATCGAAACAGTGGTCAATCAAAATTGCCAAAACAAAGAAAAAGCACGGCTTCTTGGAAGTCGCGAGTGTACCTGGACTGTATTACCATCCAATCCATGACCTGCTGGTCTCCTGCCACGGGGACGACTTCCTTGCGAGTGGCAACAAGGAAGCTCTGGACTTCTTGGATGATATTATGGTACGCGAGTATGAGACGAAGGTTCTCCCGCGTATTGGTCCAGCACACTGCGGAGGGCAATGCACCCAAGACGATCATCTGCACAGAAAGATCTCATGGGGTCCCAGGGGCTACACATGGGAGGCAGATGAAAAGTACGTGGAAGTCTTGGTTTCTGGACTAGGACTTAAGGGAGCCAAGGGTGTTGACGCCCCAGCGAGCAAGGACTGTGGAAAGTCCGACAGAGAGGCTAAAAAGGAGCTAGATGCTGAGGAGGCCGCTTTGTTTCGCAAGATGACCGGAACCGCACTGTATCTGTCGCTGGACAGACCTACAATACAGTTTGCGGTGAGTGACATCACCTCAGGCATGGCTCGCCCTCTGCGATTGCACATGCACAGGCTTCGCAGATTGGGCAGGTATTTGATAAACCATCCCCGCGAGGTTTGGAAGTTTGAGTACCAGGAGGCTCCAAAGATAGTTACTTGCAACAAAGCTTGCCGACTTGCAAGACTTATGTCAGGAGACGTCTGCCAAAATGGCTCTGCCATTTTGGCCCAAGATCGTGGACCGTGGGTCCTTCAAAATTTGAAACCGCTCCCGCTTTCTCCCTTGCGACTGTCGACCATGGCACTCACCCCCGTTGCTAATGTCGATGACGTCCTGGCCTCCAGCATGGAGACGGTTGAGAGTTTGATCCCCCCTCGCGACACAGGGGACAGTGATCAGGAATGGGAAAAGCCGGACGACGAAGTTGCTTTGGCTCGTGCTACCTTGGCCCACAATGTCCATGCCCACGAGGATGAGTCGGCCAATTCGGCATTGGCTTCCTTCACGACTTTGGAGGTGGATGACACCAGCATGGACTTGCGACTCCAGGAAATGGAAGCTGCCATGAAAAGGCTGTTGGCCAAGGGCAGCGAGATGGTGGCGGTCCAGGAGGACACCACCATGGACACCACGGGATCGGAGGTGCCCACCACAGGTGACTTTGTCCCTGAGGGTGCCCCATGGACAAGCCGGCGGTGCCAACCACAGGTGACTTTGTCCCTGAGGGTGCTGCGGCGGATGACCCCATGGAGAGGCCCGAGGTGCCAACCACAGGCGACTTTGTCCCAGAGGGCGGCGACACGGTGGCCAAGGACGATGCCAACAAGCCCCGGCCCTACTCGGCCCTGCCCGCCGGCACCCTGGAGGAGAAGGTCTTCAAAATCGAGGGCTTCCCGGACAACTTCCCCGGCATCGGCAGACTGGGCCCAGCAATTGACAAAGGAGGAGATCGCCACCTTGTTCTCCGAGCTCAAGGCGGAGCAGTGGAGCCGCCCGGCTGTGGAACGAGTCCTTGAGGTGTACCAAATCTACAAACGACAGCTGGCACAGGAGAAGATGCTGGCCGCCCCCTACAACCGTGCTCGCAGAGGAGTGGGGCACAGCAGCATGGGCCAACTTGACCCGGGCAGCACGGGGGCTACCCTCATGTGCCCGAACTGCTTCTCCGACTGGCAGAGAGGCAGGACAACAAGGTGGAGGGGAAGTGTGCTCTGCCAGAAGTTCGTCATAGCCGTGGACAAGGGCCCGCCTTCGGCAGAGATCAAGCTAGGCCAGTCCTCCTGGCGAATGTTCTGTGGCCCCCAGGGTGTCACGTGGCACACGGATGCAGACGAGGCCCAGAAGGAAGCCGCCTCCGTGGACATTGGCTCTTGGGCCCAAGGAGCTGAGCTTCGCCGACCAGGTGCCTATGGCCCTGAGGGTTAGCTTGGTCACATGGTGGCAACACAGCCCTTCGATGAGGTGCAGTTCGCCGACAAGGAGGCAGGGGACAGACCCCACCTCCGGGGTGATTGGCAACCAAGCCAGGAGACGAGGGCTTTCCATCCCCAGCTGGCGGCGGCGATGGACATCACCAAGAAGAGCTCGGGCCCGGTGGACAAGCAGCCCAAGAAGCCCACGGAAGAGGAGTTCTTGGATCACATCAACCCCCAGCTGGATGTGATCGTGGAGATGCAGGCGGGCGCACAGAGTGTCGAGGAGGCAAAGGGTGCGTCAATCCTCCGGCAGCTGGATACAGAGAAGCTTCGTTCCCTCCTTAAGCGAAATTACCTGCAGGGCCCTGGGAATCAGGGTGACGAGTTTTTCGCTGCGCAGACTAGCCTGGAAGAGGCCAAGGCCTCGAACAAGCGCATGCAGGATGAGGGATCCCAGCGCTCCCAGCTCCTTCGGCCGGTGGCGGACTCCATTGATGCCTGGGGCACCCAGCTGCGCGCGGCCCTGGAGATGAACGTGTTCAACCCGGAGTGCCCGCGGAGCTTGACGACATCGAGGCCCTTAAGGAAAGGTACTTGAACACGAAGTTCCTGCTGAACCAGAGCAGGAATCCGTTCCCTGCCTCTCTTCTCAAGAGCTTCCCACTTTGGCCGCTCTGCAGCGTGAGGGCGAGCGCGTCGCCCGGGACTCCGGCGAGGGGCTGTCTTCCACAGGTGCCTTTGGCCCTGAGGAGCAGTCCCCGGAGGCAGTTCTGGGAGTTCCGGTGGGCTCGGTCGAGTTCCAGATGCTTCGCCTCAAACGTATCATCGAGCTGCACATGGGGGAGCAGCGCATGATCGGGGGCAGATGGAAGCAGCACCCGGGGCCCCTTGAGCCCCCTACGTGGGCAAAGCCCCTGCCCGAAGGGGAGAAGATCATGCTGGAGATGAGGACACACCCCAGCTCCTTCAGGCAGCCCTTCTTCGAGCCGATTGCCCTCGCCATGGAGGAGATTGAGGCACAGGTTGCAATGGGCACGAGGCCCCCCCTGGATAAGATCATCGGCCCGTTCCATGCCGAGGGGGACGGGAACACCCACTGGAGAAAGGAGGTGCAGATGTGGGACTTGGTTAGCCTCTTCTCCTGCTTCGGCCACACCTACTCGGCCAGGCACCTCTACGCGGTGTGGAGCCACCTGCCGATCACCGTCAGGTCCCACAAGAGAGGGGCCAAGAACAAGCAGCAGAACCTGCAGCGACGAGAGGACCACCGGGATTTGATGAAGGAGGCCAAAGAGTTTGTGATTCTGCACGACCTCCCGGTGCCCACGACAAACCAGGAGTGGAAGCAGCTCTACCGCGAGATCGGATCATTTTTCGCTGCCAAGGTCTTCATCAACCGTACGCCGCAGGTGGTCTTGGATCTCCCTGTTGCTGACATCCATGACTCCAAGCAGCACATGCGACTGAGAGCCGTATGTGACGAAAGGATCACCCTTCCTTTGAAGGCCTTCCGCCACTTCCCGGAGATCTACAACATGCTCTCCAACTCGCTGGGTCAAGAGTTGGTGGTGGAGGTCAAGATGGCGTGGCGCTGCAACACCGTGCAGTGGTGGACAGCCCGCCTCAAGCCAGAGTACGCCGGCCCCATCTACCGCAAGCTTGGCTACTCGGAGAGCCACATCAAAGGCCTCGGCTTGGGGGACAGGGACTCCTCAGCTGCCTTTGGCGCTGAAAGGATCCCCCTGGACCCGGCGTCGGAGCAGGAGCGCGCTCTCCCGCCCATCACCCCGGACAATGTCACGAGCGTGGCCTCGGACGACTACAAGAAGAAGAACGCGGGGGATAAGACGGCCCACGTCTTCTGGGCCAAGATGGAGTGTGGCCTGGTCCTCAGCTCCGTTTCCCCGTGGGAAATCGTTGACAAGAAGAAGGGTGAGACTCGTGGGGGCTACGTTTGCCGCCACTGCAAAGGGTTCTGGCGAAGTGGCAGAGGGGCCAGCCGTTTCCTTCTCATCACGGGGGAACACAAAGGGAAGTCGGCCCAGCTCCAGCTCATCCTGGACGAGCCCCCCCAGCACCTCTACGAGTCCTGGGTCAAGGACCGGATCGCTCCCTCCGGGTCAACCCGAGCCTTAGCTCCAGGCTCCGGTTCAGCAAGACGAACCTCATGGGCCAGGTCTCCGACATGATCTGGTCGGTGGTGCTCTCCAACCCGGAGCGGGATGGCCTCAAGAAGATCCACGAGCTTGCGGCATCCCGGGTCCGCCCGGCCTGAGCCCTGTTTTCTTTTTGAACAAGGCATGTGGAGGGAGGTGCCTATGGCCCTGAAGGGGGTCTCCTCTCCCTTCGGGCTGCTGTAGCTTTTCTTGAGGTCATGTGCCTTGGGCCCTGAGGGGGAATGTCTTAAGTCCTAGTACCTACACTACTCAGGACTTGGGCCATGTCACAGGCCTTTTCTTCGGCAACAGGAATGCCCTCAAGGGGGGGGGGGTGGGACCTCCAGGCGCCTTTGGCCCTGATGGTTCCCCCCTTCCCCGACAAGGGAACGACTACTTGCCAGACCGTCGGCCTACAGACCATCGCCCCGTGCGAAAACAAGTGCCCTTGGACTGCATTGGTTTTTCTTCTCTCTCTCTCTCTCTCTCCTCTTCCCTTCCTCTCCTTCTCCCGTAGTCGCCGTGGCTCAGGATGACTACCTTTGTATTTTGTTGCCCATCTCCCTTTGGGAGGGCCCTTGTCAGGGCCCCTGACCCTCTCATCTCTGCTCTCTTTGAGCAAGGCATCGGCCCCCTTCAGTCGGATGGCGAGATTCTTGCAGGAGTGTTACTAGACCCGATCATCAGGGGGTCGGGTCGCTCCTTCGAGGAGGAACAAGTTGATGTGACACGTCCCTGGGGGCAAGAAATTGTGGATTTCATGGCCCGTTGTAGGCCTACCCAGGAACTGGATCGTGTACTGGGTGTCCCCGATGGGCCACCACGACCGGTGGTTCTTTCATACCGCCCTACACTGGTCTTCCAGCTTATTGTGGAAAGAGCTCTCTCTCTCTTCTCAGGCCCCACGGGGAAGGAAGATGCCCAGGGGATCCTCACCTCTCTCTGGGACCTTTGCACTAAGGTCGCTGCAGGCACTCCCTCTCACATGTTTACAGAGGTGATCCAACGAAGGGCAGAACTAGACCGCTGTGAGTGGCGCGAACTACGAGAAGGGATCTTGCTGGCCCCCTGTACGGTGAGCCGGTGGCGCCACTGGAAACCGGGGAATGTCTCCGAGCACCATTCTACCAACCAGAGGGCCCTGGAGCGTGGCCTGCGGGAGAAATGGGGGGAAAGGCTCCTCTCTTATCTCCTCCCGGCTGCTGGACAAATCCCGCACATGGCGGCTATAATGCCCTCAGGCACCACTCTCATCTCTCTCGAGCTCAAAGGGGAGTTCATGGATCTCCTGGGTGATGCTAGGTTCCGCACCCTCAGAATGAGATGCCTTTCCTATGAAGAGCTCAGGCGCCTTGGCTTCAAGGCCATACCATGGAAGGAACACGACGTTCGTGCCCTCCTCAACACTCTCCGTGATCAGGAGGTGTCTCCTCACAAACTTCAACAGGTGTGGGACACCCTCAAGTGGTTTGGTAAGAAGTTTGGGCTCCTTGCGGTTGACGAGGTCTTTCGGCTCACTGAGAAGAAGAAAGCCCTCTCGGAGTCCCTCGTTAGCACAGTGCACCGTCCGATGCGGAAAGCCCAGGTCCCCTCCAAGTCCTTTGTGGTCCAGGCGGAAGAGGTCGCGGCTCGCCCGCTTTCGAGCTCGGCCACAAGAATTGAACTCATGGATGCCTTTATGTGTGGCATTGCAAGGTTCCAGCTGGGCTCCAGTGCCCGCTTTAGTGACCTTCAACACACTAGCCCAGATACCCTCAAGGTGACCTCCACAACCATTGAGTTTTCGGCCTGGCAGACCAAGACCCACTCGGCGGTGGCGATTCACAAAAAGCCGGTCCCACTCATCTGCCCGAAGTACTCCTTCTCGGGCAAGGACTGGTGGACTCCTCTCCTCTCCACTTGGCGCAAGCTCTCGGCGACCCCTATGTTTGAGGCCATGGACTACCTCATCCCGACCGTTGGCAAGGACTATGACGGCTTCATTGCCAGGCCCGCCACCTCGCAGCGCGCCCTGAACTGGCTGCGCTCGGCCATGTCTCGGCAGGAGATCGACAAGGCCCTGTGGGAGGGCCTCACCTGGCACTCTTTCCGGGTGTTCATGCCGCACTGCGCCTTCCAAGCACACGTCCCTCGCGACCAACGGCAGTATCTTGGAAACTGGATGGCGGAGAGTACTGCGGATGTCTACACCCGGGAGAAGAGGAACGTGGTCTGCGCCATCTGGGAGAAGGTCACCTCGAACCTAGATCAGATCGACACGGCGGGTACCCGCACTTCAGTCATTGATCTCTCCCGCGAGGAACCGCAGCACCCCCTGGAGATTCCTGCTGCGGGTGCGCTCCCGGTCTCAGGTGCCAGCGGCCCTGAAAGAGGGAGCCCTCCGCGTTCAGTGAGGGACTCATCCACTCCTTCTCGCCATGCAGACAGCCCGGCGTCGAGCTGGCTTATGACGCAGATCCCGGCGGACGAAGTGCCTCCGCCTCAAGGACCTCTCACGCCTGTTTCCACCAAGGTGGCCCGAGGCAACAAAAAGCGGATCCACCTCTTGAATCAGGACCTCCGGGCTGTGGGTTGCGGTTGGAGCCCCTCTATGGACAAGGTGGAGGCCCTTAATGCCATAGATTATCAGGGCGACGTGAACTCCTACAACCTGTGTGCGAGGTGCTTCCTTCAGTTCTCCTTGCCGGCAGAGTTTCGAGCGGGGGATGCTCCCCCCGCGGGAGATTCCAGTGAATCGGCCTCCTCAGGTAGCCTGACGGATGACTCTGTGGACACGGCATCGGAAGCGGAGAAGGTCACCTACCAGGACCTGGATAGGGCTCTGGCCTCCAAAGGCCAGCCTTAGATGGACGACATCTTTCAGTTTTGGGGTTCTTTTGTGCCGCCCATCCTTCGGCTGTGGCTTCTTTCTGGACGGCACAAAATTTTGGAACTCTTTTCTGTACAAGGAGGGTTCCCGATCCACAGGTGCCGTAGGCCCTGAAGGAGGGGACCCTCCTGTGTTTCGAAACGGCCTCTTTCTTGGCTGAGGTCTTCGACCGAAGGAACATCCCGGGAGTCGGCAGCCACACCAATCCACCATGCAAAAGAGGGCTTGCGTGCATGGTTTTTGGTTGCCATTTTCATGCGGATATCTGACATTAGTTACTTGCAACAAAGCTTGCCGACTTGCAAGACTTATGTCAGGAGACGTCTGCCAAAATGGCTCTGCCATTTTGGCCCAAGATCGTGGACCGTGGGTCCTTCAAAATTTGAAACCCGCCCGCCCTTCCCCATGGCTGCCTTAGCCAAACCTCCCGAAGCCATCCCAGATGCTTATGCCGACGACATTGCAGAGCTGCATTCTTCTGTCTCCACCCTCTTGGCAAGGAAACAGATCCCCTACTCTGTCCAGGCAGCCTTGGCCAAGGAGGGCTACATTACTCTGGAAGACATCGCCGACCGCTGGGATGATGCGTCGGCTGCCAGAACCAATGGCCCTAGGGATCTAGGTTTTGCTAGCGGGACCAATGGCTTCACAGATCAAAGCAGCGCTTTCACTGCCATGCGTCTCTTTCAGGCAATCAAAGCGGCTAAGGAAATGACCAAGAACCTCTATGCACCTCGATCCAGTGTCACGCCTGGCCAGGCTTCTTCGGATCGATCAGGCCTCGAAGTGCTTTGTGACCGACATCAGCTCCTCACGGATTGGACTAAGGAAACGGGGCTCCCGAAGCCCAAACTTGAGGCCCAGGGAAGTGACAACCTTCTCAAGGCGCAGTTCCGCTTCTGCTCCAAAGGAGAACTCGGCTTCATCAATGCGAAATACATCATCAGTGCCTTGCCAGAGCTTGAAGAGAAGCCTTTCAAGACAAGGCGAAAAGGACAGTAGACGGTTGGGATAAAGAAGAGGAGGAAGAGGAGCGGAAGCTCCCGACCACTCGGCGACACCTGGAAAGGATGCACCGCGTCTTCCGCAACAATCTTTCGATGTGTCTTCTTGCTTTCCCCCAGTTCTCGCAGTTCGATGCGTCTAAGCATGACCTGGATGATTGGTATGACTGGTTCTGGGGTCCGGACATTGCGGGGCGGACTCCAGCCCCGTCGGAGAAAACTCTCCTTTACGCTGAGCGAAACGCGTGGAGAGCCATCCACAATCTGGTCTACGAGGGCAAATCGCTCAAAGAGGCCATGATGGAAGTTCGTGCTGATGCCCTCTTCTGGACAAGGGAAGTCTACGAGCGCGTGCCTCGGCCTGGGGAGAAGGGTCCGAAGGGCACTCCGAAGGGTCCCTTCGCCAAAGCCCCGGGCAAGGGGTCCTGGAAAGGCAAGCAAACCTCGCCAGCGTACCAGCCTGTGTACCAGCCCTTTCTCAAGCAGCCCACCAAGGGCAAAGATGGTAAGAAGGGCACTCCCCAGGGCAAGGGCAAAGACTCCTGGCCCCAGTCTTGGTCCAGGAATAATCCTAAGGGCACAAGAAGCAGTGCCCCGGAAACTGTGGGCGCTCCCACAACTGCCCGGTCACTAAAGACGGTTGGGTGTGCAATGCCCCTCCGAATGAGCACAGTCCGGACAACTGTCCCTACAAGTGAGGACTTCCAGTCCCAGGTGCCTTGGCCCTGAACGAAGAGACGTGCCGGAAGTGGAGACACCAGGTGCCCTCTCCACACCAGGTGCCTTGGCCCTGAAGGAGTACAGGCACGGGACAGATCGCGATCTCCCTGTGGGAAGACCGCCCCCGCGCCAAGGGGGAACACCATTCATGTGGGCATGCAGCCCTCTGGTAGTGCTCCCTCGGATGACAAGCCCTTCTCTCTCGGGCCTTGGATTGAGGAACATTACCCGGGCTCTCTGCCTGCAAATTGTTCTCCTGAATGGCTTAATGGGGTCCCCGACCGCCTGGTCCGGAGACTCCGATGGTCCCCCTCCGATTGCACTGCCAGCATTCCTCAGGGTGCCATAATCTTGCCATTCGCGGGCCGTGAGGATGCTTCATCCCTTGAAGCGATCCTCCATGCTCAAGCCCCAGACCTCTCCTCGAGAGTTCTGGCCTTAGATTCCTCTAGGAAGCCCCCTGGTAAGGACCTCCTTAATAACACACTGTTTGGGTCTCTCTGTGCGTCGGCGCTGCAAGGAAGCATCTCCTTTGTGGGAGGATGCCCGGACCTCAACACCTGGGGTTTGGATAGATGGTTTCAGGACTCGGGTACTCTCCAGGCAGTTAGGTCCCGCTCGGCGGAGAACGCCTGGGGGATTGCCGCTCTCCCTGAGGCAACGCTCCACTCGGCGGATGAGGAGAGCACCCTGCTCCTTAGGTTCCTTCTGCTTACATGGCTTGCCTTCAAGGCGACTTCGTCTAATGCTCCTACTAAGGTCTTCTGTTTTCTGGAGATGGCTGAGGACCCTGCGCGAGGAGCCACTTCTCCGTCCAAACGACGCTCCTCATCGGCCTGGGCCACTTCGGCTCTGCGTGCTTGGACCTCAGATTTAGGTCTTCGTATTCTGCACTTTGATCTGTGTTCCTTTGGTTGGGTTTTTAGTCGTCCGTCTAGAGCCGTGACGAATCTTCCCCTCCAATCCTGGGAGGGTAAGACCTGCACACACACCCATCACCCTAAACCGGATCGTCCCGTGCCGGGGGACGCTCGGCGACCTGAAGCCATGCTACAGTGTATCGCATCGGCACTAGCTGATAAACTTCGCGACACAGGCTCTCCAGCAAAGGATTCACCGCCGGATCCTGTTTCCAAACTCCTTGCGGGTCCCTCGCTGGGACAGGAGCGTCCTCACTGGGCGGCTCAAGGGTCAGCACCCCCTGGGGCGGCTGTTCAACCCTCCCTACCCTCGCTGGTGCAGGTACCCAGGCAGGCGATCACTTGCTCGCTGCGACCCCGATGCTTGGGTGTGATCGGCCTTCGACGCTACCGCTCTCGGAGAAGCTTACCCTAGACGACGCCACAATGCGTGTGACCCATGGCTTTAAGGTTAGGCCCCTAAGGGACGGTGGAGGTAAGACCTCTCCGGGTAGGACCCCTCCGCACCTTCGCAAAGGACCGACGGCTCCTGCTCTGGGCAAGTTCATTCGCGAAAAGGCGGGGCCGCTGGTCCCCTCTTTCCTGGCCTCAACGGCCGCAGGTGCCAAGCAGCGCCCCTTCCCGGAATCTGTTCTCAACGAGATCCGTGATTTCATCTTGCCCCGGCGCACCCAACCGGATGCTGGACAGCCCTTTCACTTGGACGTGATCAGGAGGCTCCTGTGTGACATCCAAGATGTCGATGCTGAGTATCCGCAGATACTAAAAGAAGGAGTCCCTCTTGGAGTGGATACCCCTACTCTCCAATCTCCGGGCGTCTGGCCCTTGAAGTCGGAACTCATTGGTGAAGAGTGGGACCCGGTGGAAGCTCCACCCCCCACTGGCCATGCCAATTACTCCTCCGCGGACACATTTAGGGAGGAGATTCGAGCCACCTTTGTTGAGGAAACCCCCTTGGGCATGGTCATTGGACCGTGCACTCGCGCCGAGGCAGCGGCGCACTGCCAGTGTGAAGAGGACGAGCTCTGCCCCTGCCCCATGGCAGGGATTGATGAGTCGGACAAGATCCGTTCCATCTTCGACGGGTCTAAGGGTGGTGCCAATCTCCGTATACAGCAGAATACCTTAGAGAAAACCACGGCCCCGACGGTCATGGACTGCGTCCAATGCCTGCACTGGCTTCGGGCATCTCGCTCTCGTGCATGGCCCTGATCCTGAGGAGCATGCAACCCTGGCTGCTGCCTCAGGGGCGACAAGCCGAGAACAGGACGGCCCCTCGGGCAACGCAGACTCCAGTGCCGGATCCGGCCGACCCTGGAGCTTCCCGGGCTCTGACGAGGACTGGATCTTGCTCAAGGCTGATGTTACTAAGGCGCACAGGAGAATCAAGATTCTCCTACGAGAGTGGCGTTACCAAGTTGCCCAGCTTGGTGAGGAATGGTGGGTTAACACCGTAGGCACCTATGGAATGGCCAGTGCCCAGCTCTACTGGGGAAGGATGGCTGCCATCCTTCTTAGGATTGTGTATGCCGTGTTTCCCGAGGTCGACTGGGGTTTTGTCTTTGTCGACGACTTTGCCTGGCTACTCCGTAAATCGAATTCCCCTCTGCTGGCAACAGCGATTTGCTTGCTGTTGCTTGCCCTCGGCACTCCTCTGAGCTGGAAGAAAACCCTGCTTGCTGAGGTTAATACCTGGCTTGGCTTTGTCATTGACCCAAAAGGACCCTGTGTGCAGATGGCCCGAGACAAGCACCTGCTTGTCATCGGCATTCTTGAAGAGCTTAAAAGCGGTAAAGTCATGTCGGCTTCTCAGATTGCTAGCGCTTTGGGTAGGCTGCAGTGGGCGACAACGGCCTGCCCCCTCACCAAGCCTTTCCTCCAACCCTTTTGGGCTTGGAAGAAGGCCTGCCTAACCGCAGGACGTCCGGGTAAGCTTATCCGTGCACTCTCAGCTCTGCTCCTCTCTCTTTTTGACCAGAAGTTCAGACAAGCATCGCCGTATGCCCCGCTTGCCATTTGGTCGGGGGCAAGTGATGCTAGCGCCTCAGATGATGGCAGCGCCTATGTGGGCGGCTGGCTTTCTAACGCGGACTCCCCGTCCAAGTCGGAAGTGTTCTGGTTCCACTACCAGGTCACTGCAGAGCGGCATCCATGGGCCTTTGACAAGGGCTGCCCGAAAAAGCGCATTGCTGCCCTCGAGATGTTTGGCACACTGATCCTTTCTCACTTTCTCATGGAGAAGGCGCCTGCGTTCATACCGAACCTCAGGCTCCCCCTGGTCAGCGACAACCAAGGGAATGTGTACTCGCTCCTGAACGATAAGTCCAAGAGGATGCCAACGTCGGTCATCCTCATGGAGATACTGTACCAGCTGCACCGGCATGGTATGCAGCTCGCTCCCTCCCACGTCAAGCGTGATTTCAACACTTGGGCTGATGATCTGACTCATCCCAACTTTCAAGGTTTCACTCCGTCTCTCTGCTTGCCGGTGGAACCCGTGCTCGAGCATTTTTCCCTCATCCGCTCTATTCTGGAAGATCGTATTTTCGACGATCCTTCTGACCTCACCCATGGGCCCGCGCAGGGCGCCCGGTGAGGATGTGGCTGCCTCCTGTACAGGCTTCTTTCTGGACGGCACAAAATTTTGGAACTCTTTTCTGTACAAGGAGGGTTCCCGATCCACAGGTGCCGTAGGCCCTGAAGGAGGGGACCCTCCTGTGTTTCGAAACGGCCTCTTTCTTGGCTGAGGTCTTCGACCGAAGGAACATCCCGGGAGTCGGCAGCCACACCAATCCACCATGCAAAAGAGGGCTTGCGTGCATGGTTTTTGGTGTGCCATTTTCATGCGGATATCTGACATAGCTGGTAGTCTACACAGACTCAGACTGGGCAAGTGACACCCGAAGCCGCAAAAGCATGAGCTGCTATGTGGAGATGTTCGGGAAGCACATGATTGAATCATCGTGCGCTCGGCAAGCTACCGTGGCCCTTAGCTCTGGAGAGGCAGAATTCTATGCCCTTACCAGAGGGGTAGCTGCTGGAGTTATGTCACAGCAGATCTGGGAGATCATCAACTTCAGCCTGCCGGTTGTTGCGAGGACGGACTCAACAGCAGGCAGAGGGATAGCCCAACGAAAGGGCTGTGGAAAGGTAAAACACCTTTCCATCAGGGAGCTTTGGCTCCAGGATTTCGTCCAGGAGGGAAAAGTGAAGATCGTCAAGGAACCGACGAAGACCAACATTGCTGATGTTGGGACCAAGGCCCTTCCTGGACCGCGAGTCTCAGAGCTTGTACAGATGATGCCGCTCAGAAGGGGCTTAACCGCGGCTATTCTGGCAAGCTGCCGACAGAGCCAGGTAACCTTGAGCCCACTACGTTTTGGACCTACGTCGTGCTGCTACACGTGTTGGCAGGGGTGGGTCTCTTCAAGTTGTGTCGGGACTGCATGTCCCTCTTCACGCGCCCCGGAAGGACTAGCCCGGAGAGCGCAGACGCAGAAGTACAAGCCACTTTGGCCCCTGCAACTTCTCTGGACGCGGGTAACACCGCTCGGCATCTGGTGAACATCCAGATCGGAACAGTCAACGATGTCGGGGGACGCCCTGGCAGGACTGAGGAAGCCGTGGGTGCGCCCACGCCGGCTCCACAGGTGGCGGCAAGCCCCGCACCTCGAGCTGAAGGCCCTGGAGGGGCCACCTCGCATCAGACTGGGGCGAGGCACCGGATCAACAGGCCAACTCCGGACAGACGCGTCTTTGTGACAGGTCAAGGAACTCGTTACCACAAGGACTCCTGTGGTGACCTTCGTCGTGCTCAAAGGTTAAACCCTGCGAGCATAGTTTGTCTTCCCATCCAGGAAGCCCAAGCAAGAGGCTACATTGCGTGTGGGAACTGCGGCGGTTGAGAACATATCCCGCCAACCACCTAACTTGTGCAGCGGCGACGCGCCAGGAGAGGTGAACCTCTGTGCAGAGCACGAGGCTACATCCAAGGTTTGGCAAGTATCCCAAAGGGACACGTGCCATGGAGGGGTGTTAGGATGTATAGCCTATTCCTAGCACGTTTCTGTATATGCTTGCATAAGCTTGAGCATTAGGGATTTGCGCAGCCCCTTCTTGCCCGAGTGTGAGCAAAATAGGTAGCACCGGGCGTTTGCGACAGGTTTATAGGGTAACTCGAACCCTTGCAAACACGCAAGCATCTTGCGAAATATCGCGATCTGTTTTTGACAAATGTAGTTACCCGGGGCCTTTCCAGGGTGTCTGAGATCAAGGTGGGGGCCGGCCTGGCTGCTAGACTGCTTGATTCCGGGAAGCTTTATAATAGTAAAGGGACCTTCATGATTACCTTACTGCAGTATTTTTCCCTTACTTTAAATTACAGCATTATGTTGTTTTTGAGTAATTAGTCAGGCCCCTACAGTGACGACTTTTCCTCCGCTGCCAGGAGAACCTGTTTCCTGACCATCGCCAGGAACATTGTCTTCTCGGTGCCACAGCCTGCGAATACAGACTTTGATCTTGGGGGACTCGAGATTCTTGTTTCTGGATATGCGAGACATCATTCAGAAGTCAATGCCATTGTCGAGAGCTTTGAAGATGCATTTAGTTAGTTCTTTTAACATCGCCGCACACCTGTGGACTTGCTGTCAGATTCCCCCAGCCTCATCAGGGCGGAAACACCAAAGTTCAGCTTCGTGCTGCTATGAAACACCCGCGTACTCTACTCCAGACTCCGGCTTCAGAGTTAGGAATATGTCGAAAAGATCCCGCAGCTGAAGCTACACGAGCTATCATGTCCTTGAGCCCTTGGCTATGGTACCTGATTCTGGGGCACAGACCGAAGTGACATTCATTGTCCCAGGCTGCGTCGGGCTTGCCGCGGCTTGGCATTGACTGGACAGCATTGCGAAGCCTCCTTTCATCGTTAGTATTACTAATAATCGTAATAATAATAGTAATAATAGTAATAATAGTAATAATAGTAATAATAGTAATAATAGTAATAATAGTAATAATAGTAATAATAGTAATAATAGTAATAATAGTAATAATAGTAATAATAGTAATAATAGTAATAATAGTAATAATAGTGATAACAGCAATAATCGTAATAATAGTAATAATAAAGTGATAACAGTAATAATAGTAATAATAGCAATAATAATTACCAGATTCGTCAGAGATCCATAGGCCTCGCCACAGGGCAACACTTCCGAGTCGCATTCCGGTTGCCTGACCTCTCCCAGAAGACCAAATCTCCCTTGTTATGGAATTCTGCAGGGGGCGAGAGGCCTGTTTATGGGGAGGGACACGTCCAGGAAGTTATCACCAACCCTCAACCGGGAGGAGGTTTCAGTTGGATAACTTCAGCGCGATCAGACCTTGACATGAAGACAAGTGAAGCAAGGCACGATGGCCTGCAGACTGGGCAGTACTTGTTCTACTTGCCGGCGCCTTGACCCGCAAATCCATGGAGGTGTCAAGACTACTGATAGGCACAGCAGTATAGTGCATGTATGTGTGAGAAAAGTGGCAGTCAGTGTTTAGGTAACAGCAGCGCAAGTTAGGCAGTGAAAGTTGGAGTTGGCATTGACCCACTATGGCTTTTGCCTTTGACGAACATCTGCGCATCCAAGCGCATCCTCACATCGACACTTCAAGCATCCCCACAGTCCCCAAGCAAATCGCTGCAGCACTCACCAGCAACAGGATACGAAGGAGCCCACCATCAGCACCTTTGATCCTCCCAACAGTGTCCGTGGTCTCGGCGTGGATATTCAGGCGCGGGTCTGGTCGCGACAGGGCCTAGGTGGTTCCATGCGACTGTGGACTCGTGCCTTATCGCACGTGGGACCTGGGTTTATAGTCGTGCTAGATGCATGAAACATGCGCGATCCCGGGGTGGAAGCCGTGTCACAATGGGAATCTCGAAAGACAGCGTTTCTTTGGCGAGGGCCCATCAAGGCTCACCCCGACTTCCCTGGCAGCTCCTATGACATCAGTGAAAGAACGGAGGTCCCCAGTTCCCTGCCCAAGACTAGCCTCTTTCTGTGCCCGGCACCGCTGTGGGTTTCATACGTAACATGCGAACCTCCAGGCCCTAAGGTTAGCGCTCCAGGCTCAGCCCTGAGAAGCATATGGGAGGTTCCGAAAATTAGGGGTACCGTATGTTGGGGTCCTTATAGTAAGGATCCTACCCTGTAGGGTACTATATTAGGGTCCCCTATTTTCGGAAACCCCCATATCCTACCTTCGCAGGTAAAGATGACCTGGTCGGAGCCCGTTGCACGCGGCCGTGTGCCTGCGCGGATCAGGGGCTGGGTTAAGGGTTCTTTCCCATCACAGAAGAGTTGGAAAAGAAGAGCTCTGGATCGCCTTTTGGTACTTGGAGGATCATGGGACTTAGTAAGTTATAAGTACCCTGCTTGGAGTTTTCGTTATAGTTACCTTATTTACAACCCTTGATCCTCCAAGTAAGGGGCTTCAGCAAAGAGGCAGAGGGGCTGCGCGAGTCCTTGGTTGAGTGAGACACCTGAGCTAGAAGAAGTCTACTGGACATTCTTCTTTAAATGACATGCAGGAGCGTGATCGCTGCAGCGCTTTGCTTCGCTCAGAGCAGTGAAGCCTTTTGTTCTTTACGCAACAGCCACCGTCCGAAAACATCTATCCTTCTGTCTGCATGTTTGTCCGTCTGTTTGTCTGTCTTACTGTCTCTCTGTCTTCGTGTCTCCCTGCCTGTCTGTGTGTCGGTCTACGTACATGTTTGTTTGCCATAAATAGTCTAGCTAACTACCGATCTCCCTACCTACCTGCTTATCTATCTATCTGTCTATCTATATATCTGTCATTATCTGTCTATCGATCTATGTAATTCTGTATATCTATCTATTTGTCTGTCTCTGCCTGTCCGTCTGCCTGCCTGCCTGCCTGCCTCGCTGCCTGCCTCTCTGTCTGTCTGTCTGTCTGTCTGTCTGTCTGTCTGTCTGTCTGTCTGTCTGTCTATGTGCGTGTCTGCCTGTCAAAATTCGTCTACCTCTGTGTTTCATCTATCTGAATCTATTGTCAGCCTACCTACCTACCTACCTATCTATCTGTGTGACTATCTAATTATGCCTACTGCAACATACGCGTGCTCAGTGTTGCTGCAGAGTGAAATAACCATCGCTGCATTTGGATTGCTTGTAGCTCAACGTCATCTCTGCACTTCAATGCTTTTCTGTAGTTCCGAAGCAGCCTTACAGAATGCCAAAGACGCAAATTGAAGCAAGTTCACTTCGACGGTCCTGGAAGTCTTCATCCCCTGACTTAATAAAGCTACCCCAACCCCCAAAAAAAACCCTAAACCCTTAACCCCTAAAGCCTAGTTTGTAGTTCTTCATGATTCAGCCCCTCAGGCGATGAACGCCCGTCGGGTGGATCTCTATCGCAGCGGTGACGAGTTAAGCAACGTCCCCATGGAGCCTTGGCGCAGCAGAAGGGGTCCTTCTACGTTGGGCTTCAGGATGTGGGGTTGCGGCTTCCGTGGATGATTCCGGGTTTGCGCTTTCCGGTTTCGAGCATGGGGCTCCGGCCAACGAGACTGAGATTGCGTGAATGTTTGTGCTACAGTGCTGCCACAAGCGAAACCAAGCTCTGACGCAAAAGGCGTCCTTCGACTTCACTGCCAAGGAGGTGCCACAGATACAGGGTTTGGTAGCGTCCGTCGCTGTCGTCGCCGTCGTCGCACTGGTAGGAAGCCCACCCACGGCACCCCGCTTGTCACCACATACAATCCTTCCGGATCTGGCTTGCTGATTGAGCTCTGCCTCGTCTTTGCGTGGAGAAGCCAGAGTCAGAGGCTCTCTTACCCAAGCCTTAGGCCCCAAGTGATGCCAGGTCGCCTTGACGCAAAATTCCCTGACAGTGGACCTGACCGGCTTTCTGGAGCGCTGTGTAGAGCACATGATCCACCGAAAGCGGGTTCGCGTATCAGGGTGCGCAAATTGCTGGGCCGGCCGGTGTTCGTGATTTTGTGGTTTAAAGGTTGCCTGCCTGAGGGGTCGATTTTTTTTTAAAATCGTTTGCGGTTTAGGATCAGGGTTTCAAGAATAAAGCACAGGTTGAGAATCTATCATGTTGGCCTGACCGGGTTGCTATTTCTGCAAGGAAGTTGCGCAGTGTCCAGCCGTCTAGGCTCCGCGACCCACGGGCGCCTTGACAACAATCGTGCAAAGACCGAGAATGTCACATCCCCGAAGCCCTAAACCCAAATGCCCCTTGCTTGTGCTGAAAATCTCAAGATCCTTCGGAGAAAACATAAACCAAAACTTGCGAGGATGGGTGCAACACATACAGACCTGTCGACACGCACCCAAAGCATCCCGAAGCCATAAGCCAACCGTAGAAGAGACATTTCCTCTTCAGCTTTCGTTAGGCCCAGCAGATCATCGGACATAGACAAAGCCAGGATGTTGACACAAAGCGGCAACGCGGCAGTGTCTTAGTACAACAACAAGCCGTGACATGCCATACGATAATGAAGTATAGTATAGTCTGCTCTGGACTCTGGAGCTCGTCGCACTCGCAGGAGCCGAACAAGTTCTACTCCCTGGCTTTGCCACCCCACTGTATCAACGCACCTCTGCTGCAAGGGTGCCGAGTCGCAGAAGTTGCACAACGTTGCATCTCCAATGTTGTTGACGAGTCGTCATGTGTGCAGTATTTTACTCGGCCGGCGTCACACATTAGGTCCGGGGTCCTGCAAGTGTATGATGCTTGAAACTGAGTAGCTCCCTGGGTTCAATGAATGCACAGCCTTGACATTGGAATCGTCTCGCTGTCTCTCACTGTCCTTCTGTCTGTCTAAGCTCCATGCATCCTCCGCGCGTGCTCCTTGCACGAGTGGACATCCGTCAAATTGGCTATTGCATCCTTGTAACTGCCTGTCCTGCCTTGGATCAGTCGTCCCGTCGACGCAACAGCCTTGTCTGTCAGAACAAATTGCCGAGCCCCCATCTTGCTGGAAGGATTTTTCGGGAAACAACTTTACAGGCGCATCGGGAAGCAAGGACATGTAACCAACGCCGTGTTCAGGTAATGGGCATTTTGAGTTTTCGTGCTACCATTACCATCATCGTAAGACTCTGCTGGCAGGGGTAGTGCCGGTGGTACCTGGTGATGACGACTGTGACAGCGGCTGCGATCATCATGGTAGGGGGTGTGACAGATAAGATGATTTTCATTATGATGTTGTTGATGATCATGGCGGTCACGATGGTGATGTCAAGCCGAATCGTCATGACTACGTGGACAACGACGCTGCTGCTGCTGTCGCTGCCGCTGCCGGTGCTGCTGCCGCTGATGATACTTTTCCTGCTTAGCTGCTGATGAGGTTGCTGTTACATTTGGTGGTGCGTCCGCTGCTGTTGTTGTTGCTGTTGCTGCTGCCAGTACTCACTAGCATTCCTTTCATTTCCATAGAGCCATCGTGAGACTTGCTGCCTGTGCCGTGGTTTCGATAAATGCAAGTTGCATGGTTCGTCTTGTTCATGACAGATGTCACATCCTGCCGATGCTTGCCTGTTGCTGTTGCTGCTGGTGCTGTTGCTGCTGTTGTTGTTGCTGTTGCTGTTGCCGTTGGTGTTGTTGGGGTGAATGGTGGCGATGGTGATGGCGATGATGATGCTGGTTGATCGCACTGACGAGGTCAAGAATGGTAACCATTATGGTAAGGATGGTGATGTTGTTGCCTTTTGTGAAGGTGACAGTGGTGATGGCCATGGCCACACGCAGCCGCCATGGCGCTCATCATGTGTCAGACAAGCGTACATGCGTGTGTATATGTATGCACATGCGCGCATGCATGGAGTCCGCAGTTGCGAGTAGGGCAGCAAGGACATGCGATGAATGTTGCTTTGCATGGAGTACTTACTTCAATAGATGCATCTTTCTTTCACGAAAGCCGCCCCAGACTCTGAAATGCACTGTAAGATTAGAGCCGAAGCCTAGAGCAACTCCAGCCTGACTTTATGCAGGCTTGCCAGCCAATGTTTACATCTTTGGCACCGCGATTGCCACTGCATCTGCATTGTTGTCTCGGTGGGCGATTTGAGGAAGCAGCTAAACCACTGACTAATTGCAGTAGAAGGAGGCTCGCATCATGTCCCTCCCGACTGTCACGACGCTCTGCATGGGACCTTGGGAATCCCGGGGCCAGGCTTTTGTCAACAGTTGTTGCGGGATGACAGGCTTCACATTGGCCGTCGCTCAGCCATCGTCCCGAGGATTCCGTCGACGCCGACATCGATTGGCAGGACACTTTGAGCTTCGCCAGCATTCATAAAGCAGCGCCGACAGACATTGGGTGGACATAGCCAAAGAGAGCAAAGACGTACATGGGGAGCCAGTGCCTGCCAGCGTCCGGTTTTCCATGTTGCGATTGCTTAGTTGTCTCCCGACACCGCGAACATGTTGTGCAGGGGTTCCACGGATGATATGGATTCCGAGTGCCATGCTACTGCAAGGTGGATCACACTGGGTGTGGTGATCGTGGTGCTGCTGTTTTTTATAGGTGGTGTCGCTTGGCCATTTTGAGGAAGCTGGGCATTGTAGAATCTGTTCCTCGCAGTTCTAGCTCTCTTCGAATTAGTGATTGCATCTCGACGGAACGCTTCAAGCACAATGCGAGCTTCACCTATTTGTTGTGTGGCTCGCATCTGGTTGCTTCAGAGAACTTCGATTGCAAAGCCTGAGACCTGGCTACATCTTGTAGCACCCCCCGAAGTTGAATCATGTTCCAACCTGATCATGCAAAGTGCATTCCTTTTCGAATGTTGGCGCTACTCAGATGTATTCAGCTGCAGAATGCTCGTCAATAAGGGTTCCACATCCATGAAACCCGCTAAGACCAAGAGTGACTGAGCTCTCCGGAGGCTGTAGCCTACCTCGTCCTGCAGTCGGGGCAAAAGAACGCTCGAATCTTCTCTCGTGCCGTCCGCAAGACCTCCAAGAAGCCTTCACAGGCAGCACCTGGTTCAGGGCTTAGGGTTTAGGGGCACGAGTGAACGGGGTTGTGAAACTCGGGGCCCTCTGCAGGGCTCCCCGCCACTATCATCCTTTGATGTGTTCTTCAGCAGAGCCTTGCGGATGCCATAAAGCATTCCATATTACAGGCCGAATCCTTTTGCTTGCCAGCGCAGGTTGCGCCAATTTACGTCGAAGACGTTGACGACGGCTTCTACCACCAGCCGTGCCTTGCAGCATGTGGACTTTGACCTTGATCTCGACGGTCTGAGATCCATGACAAACTGTGCGCAGGGCCGCGGATCAAGCTTCGAATAATTCGAGACACGACATGATTTCGCCAGCCAGCTGAGACTCAAAGCTAATCACAGGGGTTGAAGACGTCGGGGTTCCATTGAGAGTCGTCTTGCTGTCCGGCTCTGTTGCACTTCCAGACGGTCCTCAAAGGATGTCTGTGGCCCAAACCGAGCCACGAGACGGCTTTGTATTCTGCTCAGTCTGGTATGGGCCCAGCCCAGGAGCCCGGTGACGAACAGTCAAGCTGGTAATGTCACCGGCGCAAACGGAGGCGGCAGAGGGAATTTGAGCTTTCAGGGCAGCTAATGAACTACTGGGCATGTTTTGCAAGTGTTTCTCAAGGCAGACTCAGCAATGCCGGGAAGTCATGACCAGGCAGACAATGATGTGCACATGGGGACTATGGCGTAGGTTTGCACTTCAGCTTTCTTCCTTGGCCTTGCTGTGAGACTTGGGTTATTTGTCTCAGTCGATGGGTCCGGCCATGTGCCCTTCTTAAGTGTCAAGTTGAACTTGGGATTGTCCGTGAAGAGCTAGTGCAGGACTTGTCAACCCTATGCCCTCAATTGCCCTCATCTTATAGGGATCTGTCGCATCTTGCGTCACGCGATCTTTAGTGACTTCAGTGTCTATGTATGCCATGCCGATGCAAGAGCAGAAGAGTCTGCAGCCTGGTGCTGCAGTGTGCATTATATACATATTAAAAGCACATTGCAGCACCAGGCTGCAGACTCTTCTGCACTTGCCCTGTACATATATATATATGTATACATATACACACACATACTAGTACATATATATATATATATATGTATACGACTATGTCATGTTATCTTAACGCACACCAAATTTTGTTGCTACATTATATCACGCTCGGATATTTGCTTTGGTATAAGACGGCATGACACGGAATTACAAACTATTATATTATACGATATGACATTACATGCTTGACGTTGTACATGGGACATGATACTGCGCCATGTCATATGACGCTGTACATGCTATACACATGATAACACAAGACATTGTGTATTATACTTTTGTGCTTTGATACTACATTGAAAGGTTTTCGTGTGATACTATATCATATTATGTTCCTATTCAACCAGAAGGGACCTTCTCTCCCTGTTGTCCAGATACTCCGATCGAGAGCTTCCGCGCCGCGTCCAAGGTTGGTGTGGCTTGGGAAGGCGGAGGCTCGGGGACCCTGATATAGTTTAGGTACTGCCCACATACAGTAAGAGTCCATAATATGGCTACTATTAAGGTCCTAATATATCTGTACCATGAACATAATTCAACTATTACTGAGTGAGGGCCTTACCCAACATATAGTACCCTAATAGTAAGATCCTTATTATACGGACCCCCAAACAAGGTAAGCCTAATTTTCGGAAACTCCCCGTTCGAGCACCCGAAGCCTGATTTTTATGATTTCCCTTGTTGGGTTTGAGAACATTTGGGAGGACCTTACAGAAGGCAGTTTTTCGGGGCTTTAACGACCAGCCTAACTTAGAATCGGTTCCCAGTCCTCCCTTACGGTCGCACTCGCCAGAAGGTTCTCGACCCAGGTTCTAGATGCAAGCAAGACGTGCCTGGGAGAAGCTGCGCCTACGTCCCCTGAGAAGGTTCGAAGACGCCGAAGCTGTTGTCGCCCACAGGCAAGTCGCTGCCAAGTTCGTAGCATGAAAAACACATCACGAGAGCGCTGTATTCGCATGTTGGTGTTCAAGGTTGGGATGACGTCAGGCAGAATGAGAGTCATCTAAACAATCTCAACTGCAAACGACCCCGAAAGCTTGTGACAATCGCAGCTTGTTATTCGATCCATGCAAATCACACGTTCTCTGAATTTCAAGGGTTTCGGGTTTTTCGGGGGGGTGGTGTTGGGGTGAGCTTGGGTTGTTATTGTTGTTTCGTTTCAGGTTCAAGGTTCAGAATGTGAAACCGGGAGCTCCCCTGTCCTCAGCGAGGCGCAGATGCCGTGCTTCGAAGCAGCTCGAAGGCTCCCAAGACTGGGTAGTAGGGTAGTTGTCAAAATTATGGTCCCTTTTTGGGTACCCTAATTCGTAGGTGCCGTATTACAAGAGGGACCCCAAAAAGGGACCATAATTTTGACAACCACTCACGTGGCAGCCGCCAGACTTGAGGATTGACTTAAGAGCCGAACGCGTTGAGGCGCATGTCATGTGCAGGCTCAGGGCGCATCTCGGGACCTGAGTCGCCGCGGGTTGTAGACGGGCGTTGCTTCAGGAACCGTAGTTTATGAAGAGAGCATGACCCGGGCATGGCTCAGGAACTCTGCACTGCGCGATTTGCACTTTTCGAGACGAGACTCCAGCATGAAGTCGTCCCGGCACTTCGTGCAAGGTCTCCCTGGCAGGGATCACGGCCCACAGCAAGACGTCCGAAAACCCAGGCTCTGACTTGATGCGAATACTATATTGCTCCTACTCCTACTCCTACTCCTGCTTGCTGGTACGAGGTGCTAGTACCGGTGCTAGCACGAAAACGGGTACTGGTAGTTGTATCACGAGCAGTAGAACTACAAGTACGACTACGACGACGACGACGACAACTGCGACTACGATTGCGAATACAAATACGAGTACGGGAACTAGCCGCCCTCTGCTCCTGCTGGCTGTTGCTGAGGCAGGTCTGCTGGTCCGCTACTGCAGTGCTGCTGTTGCTGTTTCCGATGCTCCTGCTCTGCGACTACGACTGCCAATACGACTGAGACGTGAACATGATGGTTGTAATGATGATGAACATCAGCATCACGGATCACTTTCATCATCATCACCATCATCATCGCCACCAGCATCATCATCAACAACGTCATCATCATCGATGCCATCAGCACCAACATCATCATCACCCATATCTCGCCATACTCTTCATCGTCATCATCTTCGTCGTCGTCATCTCACTGCCACCATCACTGCCAGAATCATCATGATCATCTTCTTAATCCACATCCTCTGCTCACCCCTCACCTGGCCCACAGAACCTATCTGCGGAGAAGTTGGAAGGCCAGAACCTGGAAGTCTTGGCCCGCGGCTTCTCGAAGATGTCCCTTCAGTCCACGGCACGGGTTGCGGCCCCCGTCGTCGGGAGCCCATCTGAAATTCAGGTAGAGCCTGGTCGGACTTCGGCCCTTTGCACAGCCGTTTTGGTTGAGTATCAGAAGTAGTAGTGGCATTGGTAGAGTATCGGTAGAAGCTGTGTACCTGTGTCATGTCTTTCTGTAGCCTTGCCGATATGGGGTTGCTGTCTTGAGCCAGTCCGTCCAGGGCACAGGATCGCTTCGGGCTTCGGTGAAGCACAGATTCCTCTGCTCTTTCGCTTGCAATGGGAAGCGCATCGCCGTGTCTTGTTCGATCAGTTTATGTGAAGACTGTACAGTAAAGGCTATACCGGAGATTTGATGAGCAATGGTGGTGTTGCACCATCCATTACACATCTGACGGCTTTGCCTTTGGCCGGTCGGCCTGCTTCCGAGGCCCGGAGCCCGTCACCACCGACGAAGCCGGACGCAGGCAGGTGGGTGGTTGTCAAAATTATGGTCCCTTTTTGGTTCCTTAGTATAATACGGCACCTAGTATTTAGGGTACCCAAAAAGGGGCCATGATTTTGACAACTGCCCAAGTTTTTTCCTCCGGCTGGCTTTCTGTATGGCGGGGTGTTCCAGGCATCTCTGAACAGATGCAACTCCGTCCTATAATCCCATGCAGCAGTGGGCTGCATAGCTCTCAAGTGATGGCTTCTCGACTTAAGCCCTAAACCCTAAACCCCAAATCCCTAAATCACTAAACCCTAAATCCCTAAACCCTAAATCCCTAAGTCCCTCCTTCAAAGCGTCCAAGCCGTGCCTTTCTCCAGAATTGGCCGACTTGCCGCGCGGCCACTCGAAGGTCTCTCTGGCCTGGGAAGGCACAGGGCGTAGGGTAGGGTTTAGGGTTTAGGGTGAAGGCTTTAGGGTTTAGGGTAGGGTTTGGGGTGAAGGCTTTAGGGTTTAGGGTAGGGTTTGGGGTGTAGGGTTTAGGGTTTAGGGTAGGGTTTCGGGTTTAGGGTTTAGGGCAGGGTTCAGGGTTTGGGGTTCAGGGATTTAGGGTTGAGGGTTTAAGGCGTCCCCAGCTCGTTTTTCGCATCGTGGCGTGTTTTGGTTCGACTCGACCCCGCTTTGCTTTGGGCTTTACTTAAGGGAGTTTTGGGCCGACTTGGGGTTGGATTTTGAGTTTTTTCGAGCATCTTCGGTTTGGTGTGTGCTCACTGAGGGCGCGCGTGTCGCGGGGCTTGGGAACTTCAAAAAAGAAAAGGTTTGCAGTTTGAGCATTTTTGTGATGTTGCCAGTGCAAGGTGCTCTACCAGATTGGATAGTGGATTAAGGGCTTGGAGGGCTTCTAGAAACCTCGATGGGAGCCATTCGGCAGTCACGGAGGTCTGGACTTTCGCACTTTTCACCTCACAGAAGCAACGTAACAACCCTTGGAATGCGCTCTCAAAGTGAAGATTCGGATTGATCCGTTGTGTCATTCGTGTGCCCAGCTGCAAAAGCGAACGAAAATTTCGAGCTTACACAATCTACAAGTGTGAACGGATACTCCTAGCCCCTTCTGCAGGAAGGCAGCTTTTGCGTGAGGTGCTCTCTCTGTCTTGGTAGCCTTCAGCCGGACCCCCCCCCAAAGCTCAAAGCGATTCCCTCGATGAGGCCCGAAATCCCTTGGCAGTGCGGTTCTGCGGCAAGGCCCTGGCAGGATTCAATTTGAAGCTTTGGACATATCTGGACTTTCATGGGCTCCGAAGAAAAGCCTTGGGCCTTCAAGGAGCCCCCAAGCCCTAAATCCTATAAGCCTCAACCCTAACATTTCAGGATTCTGTGGCTTCGGATCCATTCGCTTGCGGATCGTAACAAGCAAGATTTCGCATACATCGGCTGATGTAGGAACCTCATCAAGCAGCCCTGATGCAGTATCTTTCTTTGCCCTGCCTCAGCTGATCCCCGGGCTCAGCATTCAGTAGTTTCAGGATCTTGGCATCTAGGACTGCGATATTCATCCAGCAAACGTCGTCGCTTCACCAGGAGGACGTATCTATGCAAACATGTAGGGGTAGTAGACGTGATCTAGAAAATTACAAATGTTTCTTGTTCGGGAGACAGCTAAGTTCTCGGTTCAAGAAAGCTTTATGTTAGTGGAACACTAAACGTGCCAGAGTAGACGAACGACAAGTACGTAGTTCTGAGCTTGAAGCGATCGTTGATGATGCTTCCGCAGATTTGGAATCCCTGCCACGGAGCGGTTCAAAGCTCAAGCTTCCGGTGCTAAGCTCAGCTTTCCTTCCTCGGCTTCGGCCTGAAGTTCGAGAGTAGACCGAGCAGGGTTCCTTATTATTATTAGAGTATCATGGGCCCCAAAACCCTATTCTAATTATTAAGGCCCCTATACTAGTCGGGATTCAGACCGGCCTTAGCTCCAGGCCTTCTGCGCTTGAAAGTGTGTGTGTGTGTGTGTGTGCCGCTTACTGGTAGAGCCTTGTGTGTGCGATGTGCAGATGCAGTAACTGATGCAGTTTGTCTCGCTCAGCTTTACGGACACGAGCAAAAGTCTCTGTTGCAGTTGGTGTCTAGTGATGTGTCGACCCTGAAGAATGACTGTAAGATGGAGGGGTCCCAGAAGAGCATCAAAGCATCAACGAGGCTGTTACAGTCTCCCCATGTCCCCGATGCGGAAGTATATTTACTAAAGGTTGGATGTCAAGAGCAGGAAGTGTCTCTTTTACCGGGCTTTCGGAGTGAAGAGATCTGCCAGCCACTTTGTGCTTCATCTTCACAGCAGTCGGCCCACCACATACCGCTGCCGAGTGAGGATGTGAGCGCGAAGAGGTCGAGTTCGAGGTCCATATCCCCAGGAGGCCTGTCAATGCTCTTCCGATCTAGAGCTAAACTTGCAAGGTAGCGATAATACAGGGGCCTAAATACTTACCAATGATGTTCCTAGGGTTCCTTATTATAGTTCTGGTATAATGGGCCCCAAAACCCTATTCTAATTTTTAAGGTCCCTGCATTACCTGGTCTATCCTGTGTGCATGGGCAAGAGGCGTTCATATCAGCGTGTCAGCCGGGGTTGTGTTGCCCGCAGAACCTGCACACCGTCATCTCGCAGCCGAGGGTGGCAGCGTCAAGCGAACAGAACAGTCAGGAAGAGTTCACAATTGTTAGTTGATGATGCTTTCCGCTACTAGTAGCTTCTTTGGTCGTTGTCGCAATTCCAGCCTTTCCGATCATTGCTTAAGCTGGAGCTATCCCGGCGCCCGGTACATGCCGGGGACGGCGAAGTGGAAAAGCTCCATAGTTTTAGCTTGCCATGCTCTGCGTTCGAAACCTTACCGGACGTGAGCTCGTGACGTCGACTGAAGCGGAGGTTGCTGCCTTGGCCGATGCGCATGGCAGTGTCATCAAGGGCATTGAGCAGCTCTTATCCCCGCTTGTTGGCCAGCCATGCTTTCGACTGAAGCTCCTTTGCGGAGACGCTGTAATGAGTGAAGATGCCGCCTTGAACCTGCCGCTTGAGTTGCAGGTAGCCGTTTGTGACTATGTCGAGTGTGATGCAGGCGATGTTGATCGGCTTTCAGACGCCAGTCAAGCAAATGACGCTCCTGCGGTTGAGGCCTTGCTGCGGCGCCCCCAAAACCCAGATTTGGTAGATTCCCGTGGTCGGACACCATTGATAGCCGCTGCCGGTAGTGGCGCGCTGGAGAGTCTCACGCTACTCGTGTCAGCGTCGGCGGAACTCAACAAGCCTTGCGCGCAGGGTGGCGGTGCCACGGCCGTCTTTGCTGCAGCTTCGCATGGTCACCTTGCCGTGGTGCGCTTGCTGATTGAGACGGGTGCCGACAAGGACAAGGCCAATAGAGTTGGGCAAACACCTGTTTCGATCGCAGCTTACCATGGTCACCTCCATGTTGTGCGGCTGCTGATAGAAATGGGTGCCGACAAGGAGAAACCGACGCCTGATGGTACAACACCTTTAATCTACGCGAGTGTTGATGGCCACCTAGAGGTGGTGCGTTGTCTGATTGAGACGGGTGCTGACGTCGACAGGGCAGCAAAGAATGGCGTGACAGCAATAATTGAAGCAACTGATTGGCGTCGCCTCGAAGTCGTGCGCTTGCTGATGGAGATGCGTGCCGACAAGGATAGAGCAACCAAGCAGGGCGTGACGCCTCTCTTCATCGCAAGTCAGAACGGTTACCTTGACATAGCGAGCTTGCTGATCGAGAAGGGTGCCGACAAGAACAAAGCCACCAACAAAGGCGCGACGCCTCTCGCCATTGCAAGAGGGAATGGTCACCTTGACGTGGTAAGCCTTCTGATTGAAAAAGGTGACGACGAGGACAATGGTTCGACACCTTGGCGTGGTTCGCTTGCCAAGACACTCTTCGAGAGCGGCGACCTTGACTCTGACTGATTGTCATGAGTTCTGTGCAGACAAACACCTGTTTCGGCGATGATCTTCATCAAGGGCGGTTTCAGCGGATGCCGCCCTCCCTTTTGGACCCAGGACATGACGCACGGTGCCAGGAAACAGACGTCCTGCATGAGCAAGCACGCTCGTCGCAAAGCAGTCTGCACTCAACCTTGATCGAAGCCTAAGCTGGAGAGCAACCCAGCACTCCCTGAGATCCATGTACGAATACAGGTAAAAGGTAGTACATACACATGCATCGATGTTCTTAGTACGCTTTGTGAGTATACCTTACAGTATAGCTGCAGCACAGTTGTCGCTGTCAGCCCTGGCGCCCTTTGCCAGGGCGTGAGACCCTCCGTGGCGGTTCGAAGATGTCCGTGAAATCCGTATCAGGCCTGGCCCCGCCATCGCCGGAACTTTCAGTTTTTGCTTCGAGCACGGCATGGTGGCCTAGAGCCCCCAATGATTATGCTCGACCCTAAAATCTCCTTTTAAGGATCCATAGACCCCGTCAGAGTGTAAGGGACCCTCAACCTGAACCCTAAAACCCACTGACATCATGAGTGTCTGGCTTCGTCGTGTGATAACACAGAATGTTCCCAAAATCAGGGGGAAGCTTCCTACCTCCGAGTGATAGGCTCTTGTCTACCTCAGGAACCTTACTTTTAGGTCTGCGGACGCGAGGGGTCCGTTTCGTCAATCGTGGGCAGACAAATTTTCAGATGCTTCTGAGCACTTCTGGAAACCACTTTTCCAGATTCATAAAGTTCAGACCTCAGAACTTGGTCGTTGTTCATTCTACCATCATTACTATCGCGTGAGTTACGTGTTACTGTAGCCGCAAATGCTTGGCTCGTCCACACTGCAGGGTTGATTGATGTAGTACTCCGAGTGGATTGTCGTCATCTTCAATTCTGTTTCCATGTAACATCTTCGCTCTCTTGCTTCCTTCCATCTTCTTCCTATTTTCCTGACTTTGTTTCCTTCTGTCATGATAAGACAGGGGGTGCACATGGCGTTCTTGGAGGGGGGGGGGCATATGAAGTACAGTCAACTTCAGGTATTCCCAAGTCTCCGAATTGGCCACTGAGCCAGAGGTCGTCAACACCTAAGCCTTAAGCACCACCTCTCTCGAATTTGAACCGAGACTTGATGAAAGCTTGCAGCAGTCAGTTTCAGTTTCAGATGGGGTTTTGCTCAACCTGAGCCGGTGGCTCAGACGAAGCACCTGTTTCAGAAAGCCTTCGCCAGTAGCATCCAGTGGCCCTGCATAGTCGCGGTTGAAGGGCACATTTGCATTGTGTCGAATTGCTCAGGGCACGAGGCACCGGCGTTGGCATCCTCCGCTTCAGGCAAGCGGATTTTGGGTCATTCAGGAGCCTCAGGAACTGCTGGCACCAGCCATTCTTCCCTTCTTGCAGTCACCACAGGTCTAGTGCAATCTCTGCCCACATGAATTCTGGTATGCTTCTCCACCGTGGACTTGAAAGAGTGCGATGCTCCCAAGACACCGGCAAGAGCTCGATTGGCGCACCAGAGCGCGGGCAGAAAACGCACGGGGGATGCGTACCGTGCATAACACGATTTCCGTGAACAAAGACTCCAACAACAGGAAACCTGTTTATCAGGTTCAGCAGGTTTTGAAATGAACCTAGCCTCCCACGGGTGGATGCGGTCGGCGTCGCACTCTGAACACTGGTCGCAAATTCAGCTCGCCGGAGCTGCATATGTCCTGAACTATCCAATGGAGCTTTCCTGCTATACCAGTACTGTGCAGACGAAATTAGTTCATGTCCACACCGGATCTCCGAACTCTGAGCCTCATGTCATCTCTGCACGCACGGAGAGGGCGATGCGTGCTGCCAGGTAGTCTCAGGAGGTTCGGGGTGCCGCATGACAACTTCAAGTGAAGGCTGTGCCATTCTGATCCCGAAGCCAGTCAGGAGTATATAATCATGAGGCCAAGACGATCCGTTTCAATCGATCACTCGATGAGAAATCAAATAGATATCGTTTGTAGCACACCACTTCAGTTTGTTCGTTGACCCCTCCCGGTGCAAAATGCTGAGGAATCTGACCGCAGCAATGCTTCTACCAGTAGAACAGATATAGCACACGACCAATTCAACAACTTTGCCAGAGGTCATGAGCTGCACGTCGCTCGCACCTTCTCGAAACTGTCCGTACACTCCGCAGGCGGCTGGGTACTTGCATGATTGGGACACCTGTGCTTGGTGTATTTACGGGTTCAGGGCTATGTTTCGGGGCACTATTGCCACTTCTGTGATTGCTGTTGCTGGCAGAGGATCTTAGCTCCAACAGTTCGGAAACGGCGGCTGGTGTTCCAGGGCCGGACGGTGTTTGAACTTCAAGCCCCACGCCCCTCAGCAGCCAAACTCTGAAAGGTGTTATGTAAGCCGCATGCATCTTCACTAATCGCAACAACGCGAATCCCGTAGTTCACCGGAAGTCCCTAAACCCTAAACCCCCCCTAAACCCCCTAAACCCCCCTAAAACCCCCCTAAACCCACCCTAAACCCTAAACATCGTCAGTCCCAAGTCTTAAGCTCAAAATGCCCTAAGTTACAAAGTCGCAGCGTAAAGCACGGCCTGAAGCTTACAACCCGGAGCATCGCTAAAGCCCCCCAGAAGCCCGCAGAAAAACCTAATATAGGGGGCTTCTATACTTACCTATACTATTTTGGGGTTCCTTATCATATTTAGAGTATAATGGGCCCCAAGACCCTATTCTTATTATTTAGGGTCCCTTATATTCGACTTATTAGACTCTGTAATGCGCATTTCCCCAAACTTCATAACCATGCCTTTGACCACTTTTGCGATTACGAGGGCGCACGGAGCTGCCGCCTGCCAGGGAGGCTGGGTGGTATAGGGTTTAGGGTTTTGGGTTTAGGGCTTAGGGTTTAGGGGGTATTTGTCATTTGCTTGTGTACAGTGCGTATCTGAGTTTACATGACTTTACAGTCTGTTTGATACTGTTGCGGCTGCGATGCTAGCGTCGGCACTATTGCGATTATTATGACTGCTGTTGGATCATGAAGGTGACTCCTGACGGTGGAAATAGGAACGGTTCTGTCTATCATTACTGTTAGCATCGTTACAGCCTATCCACTACGTAGTATTACAGGAAGAAACGCCTATCGTCTTACTCCTAGAAACTATGTTATGACTCATGCTCGTGCTATTGTAAACGCCAGCACTATCACCAGCAGTGCTGCAATGATTTGTTGTTTCTGTCACTGCTGGTACCCATTCGACGATTGTGTGGCAGTGACATCACATGATGCAGCCAAGACACCGACAGACCAGTGGGCCCAGAGAACGGTGATGCCAGGCGCGCAGCCCCCGTCCCTCACCAAGGGGAGCAGGCAAGCATGTTCTGTTGCAGGATGGGGCTTGCTGTTTGAATGCCGTTTGACATGGCCTATTCGCAGGCGGCCACCATCCGTCGGCACGTTGAAGATTTGTGCATGCTTGTACAAGATCAGACTCACGAATTCAGGCGTGTCTCACTCGTCGCAAAACGGCCTGCTGTAAGGACAGCATGGCAATTAGTGCATTGCAGCAGCAAGTTCAAGGATTCCACGATCCTTGTCACCATCCTCACGTGCAGCCCGGAGTTCTGAAACGACGTAGGTTTGTCGTGCACCTGCACGCTGAGCGCAGATTCCTGAAGGCATGCTGGCAAAGACCCCGGCACACGGCAAGTTGTAAGCCAGCCGGTGTGGGGGTCCAGACCTCTAAGGAGCGTCACCTTCCAGGCGCAGGGTCACGCTCGTCACGCCTGGAGGAAGCTGCGGTTCTCCCGTAGAAACAATCTTGACGGGCCCGGGGTCAGGCCCCGTAGTGGACAAATATCTACTTGTACCCTGGTTCATGTCGGTTGCTGACGCCCAGGTCCGCTAAAGTACGATAGACCGACCGGTATTCAGCAGTTGGCCGCGCAAACCAAAACGGCCAGATGCCGGAACAGGTTCCGACTGAGCCTGCCCAGCGACTGCAAGTCAGATTGTACTATAGGCGCCTCAGTAATTACCAATATTAATTTGGAGCGGAGGTTCCTTATTATTAATAACTAAAGTATAATATGTCCAAAAACCCTATTCAAAATATTAAGGCCTCTATATTGCTCATGGGGAGGTGCTGGGCGGCACCTTCAGCGGTACCATCACGGCCTACAACAAGAAGTTCGGTGTGGGCCCTGCCTGGTTCAACTCAACTCCTATGCAGTTGGGAAATTTTATGGGCTCAGCGGTAGAGGCTGACGGAGCCTGGAGGTAGTACTCGCACACACGATCGGAAACAACACACTTACGGGGATCCCGAAACTTCAAGCATTGCCTTAGGTTGGGGCTTCATCCTGCCCGACAATGTGGAGGCCGCTGTTCTCGAGTTAGGTCACAGATTGCAGTTTGGCGTCCGATAGATCAAGCCAAGACAGTTAGAGGAATGAGCATGTCCTCGGCATCATCAGTATCAGAGGGCTGCTGAGCCCGTTTGCAGGAACTACCCGAAGAGGCGCAGATAAAGATCGCCGAGGCGACGTTTACTTCCCAATGTTGGTTTCCATCACCTTGTGCATTGAACGAGCCCTGGAGCCTTGCATGGCTTCAATCAGAACCAGGATCCCCTCCATTGCTATAGCTGACGACGATGGTGATGATGATGATGATGATGGTTGTGACCATCCGGAGCTCGATGATCTCCAAGTAGATGTTGTCATTGCTCGCGACGGTACCAGCATAAACAGAAGTATCAACAGGACCATGTTGAAGTTGTGAAACTATCAGCAGTGATACTGGACATGGCGATGATAAAGATGGTGACGACTTTACTGACGATAACCAGGATGACAGCTTTGCAGATCACAAGTAAGGTCACGGAGAATGCGCCGCCGATGATCGTAATGATGGTGACGGCATTGTTGATCTTGTCGATTCGATGGCGATGCTGCTGCGGATGACAGTGACTACCATGAGGAAGATGATGAGGAGCAGGATAAGCTTGAGGAGGCTGAAGGTGGTGATGCTGATGACGGTGGCGACGTTGATAGTGATGCCAAGGGCCACGAGTACACTGACGACAGAGCGCTGACGATGATGTTTCCTGTTCACACTTGCCTGATGCAGCTAAGCGCAAGAAAATAAGCTTCAATCTAGTGATTCAAGATCCACAAAATCATAAGACGAGGCTTGGCACTGTAATTATACGATTTTCAATACTCAGCAGCATATTCAGGCCAGCGAGCAGGCGGTCAGCAATGGCAAATCTGCCGCTTGGCCTACCAAAATTCGAGTTTCATCCTGATGGTAGCCAAAATACAAATATCTGCTCCTGGGCAGTATCAAGTTGTGCATGGGCCCTGCCTACACGCGTCAGGGTCCAGCGTACTAAGTGATCTGCACATGAGGTCACCAGAGAACCATGCTCTTGTGAGCTGCATCGGATTCTGCTGACCTCTGACTGAGGGCCAGAGTCTGCTGTATTTCCGGAAGCCGGACATCACAGAGGGATGCGAGGCCTGGCGCTGCTCTGACAAGTAGCTGGAGTACTGCAACGAACTGCCTTGAAGTCCTGAAACCTCCTAGGCATATACCGACCTTGGGGCTGGATACCTTGCTTACCTTCGGGGCGAGCACATCAGATATGCCCGTCTGAGATGCTGTCTGCAGGCCGACAGGGAGAAGGCGTGCACATTCTCCCTCTACGTGGATGACAAAGGTGCATGACTGGTCGGCTTTAGGTCATGTAGTTGAAAGACCTGCTCCCGCCACTGGTACGGACTATACTATACTTACAATCAGGAACCCCCAACAGAGTATTCGTATTCGTATTCGTATTGGTTTAGGCTCCTACATCACTGGCACCGGCAGCTGAAGCTTTTCTTCTGTCTTTTGTGCCCAGGTGCTGGCGCTTTGGAAGTCACCTGCTGAACAGCGGTGCTTCCCACGGCTGCGGCTGGCGCAAAAGAGAGCTCTCCAGGTGCTATTATGTTTTTAGGAGAATGGGGGCCCCAAAACCCTATTCTAATCATGAAGGCCCCTTTTTTTTTAGCGGACCCCCATGTCTCCGTCCAGGAGCAGAACCGTCGTGGCAGGATGGTGGTTAGCTACCCCGGTCCTCCCGAGTCTGAGCCTATTGCGGTCGTCGAGTCCCGGGTTCAGGTTTTAAGTTTGAGGTCTGGGGCAGCTGAGCTCGATGCTGCATGGTTGAGGGCATCTGACCGGGATGGACTCCAGGGTTTCGGACACATTTTCGGACTCCCAGGCCTTGGCAAACCCGCTAAACTCACCATGCCGGTCGAGAAAACCCTAGACCCTAAAGTATCTGAGGTGGGCCTTGGGTCTGCTCCTGGCCAGTGCGCAGGCACAGTGGAAGGGAGAAGACGAATCAAGGGCTTTCAATGCTTGGGGCATGTTCAGGGTTTAGACTTTAGGGATGTTCAGGGTGTGGGGATCAAAAGGTCTTCGGATACATAGCTTGGATATGCTTGGATAGTATCGGGCCAGTAGTGTCTCCTTTCCTACCCGCGCACCGGGCTCCAGGATTCCTCTTCGCTTCCCAGTGGCTCAGCGTTCTTCGGCCCCTTGTTGGAGTTGAAGAGCAACGCTAAATGCCATGTGGCACCCGAACTTGCTTTGGAAACTCCACGACCTCACGTTCTTCAACGGCACAGACCATTCTCTCACCCACACACACACAGACAGAGACAGAGGTACAGACACCGATACATGGACATACGCAGGCGCGTGTCGATGGTAATGGTGGAGCAGACAGCCAGAAAGGGTGTTCCGAACCGTTCCAGGTAGGCCAAGCCGCGGATACCTTGATGCCCATTGTGGGAACTGCGCGCGTGGGCACCTGGCTCCTGAGTAGAGCTCTGGCTTGTACCGCAGCGGAAGCATGTGCTCAGAACATGGCTTTCGAGCGGAATGTTGTTTGATGAGGGTGAAGGAGGCTTTGGAGAAGTTGTTGCCGAACTTTCAGGACATTTCATTGCAATTGACGATTCAAGCAGAGGTAGGAAACTGAACCTTGAAATGACTACTCACAAGTGCGAGTTGGGAGTGGAGACTGGCAGGGAACCGAACGAACTTGGTGGAGGTGCAGAGCTCCGACGAAACATCTAGCGTCGTATCCTGAGCTCGGAAGCGTGTCCACCCAAACCACAGAACCCGAGAACCCGATACCCTGAACTCTAAAGTTGTCAAACCAAATGAAGCAGGCCCCAACCGGCACACAGGCTCCTCCCGGTAAGGGAGTTTTTGGCTAAGTTGTCCTCAGCCTGCGCTTGCTCCCCTCGCCGAGCAGCTGAAGGTGCCAGAGAACTCCTCCTGCAGTGGGCCGATGGCCCGGGATGCAACAGGATTGGAGTGTGCCGGTGTGCCGTCAGAGCTAGAAGCTACCGGTAGAAGCTGTATCAAGTTGAGGCTTTCGGGTTCAGGGACTGAGCCTGAAGTAACGAAGCGAGGCTTCGGGGTCGAGGCCTTGTGGCTCGGTTAAAGCTTTCTAGGATGCTCCAACCTTTGCGTAATTCCGATCTACTCGTAGAACCTTCCTTTGAGGGTTGGGGAAAGAGAGTTTGGTGACTGTGAGACTGCTATGACAGCCCACTTGGTTACGAGACAGTCGGAGCTGCAGCAGCTTAGACGTCTGATCGCGCAGCCAGGGCTAGAAAGCTATGCCACGATGATTCACTGGATCAGGCCAAAACCTTTGAAGCAGAATTGCCTCTGCTGGTGTGGCCGGCTGCACATTGAAAGGGTTCGACGAAGTCGGGATTTCTCGCGTCGCTCATAGATGGGCTGCTCAGGCTGCGATTTTGGATTTGGAACCGGCACGGTCGTCTTTCAGAGTCGGGATGTCGGGTAAAACTGTGGGGCTCCCCGTCTCTGGTAGCTTCTGCGGGCTCATGGCATCATGTGTGCCTTTAGTCGTGAAGGGGTCGGGCCCTTCTTGGATGGGGCTGCATTGGAAATCTACGCACATCTGGAACAAAGGCTACTTGGAGGATCATGGGACTTAGTAACTAGGGTTATAAATAAGGTAACTATACTTATAACTCCAATTAGGGTACTTATAACCTTACTTACTAAGTCCCATGATCCTCCAAGTAACACGAGGCACATCACGAAGCGTTAATAAACATGAGGAAGCAGCAGCAAATAATCGGAGCGGCACTCGACAACAGAACCAGTTAAAACACCCCAAAGCTCGCTCATAACACTGCGCATTTAGAATATTCAACAACTCACACCAGAAGATAACGAACAACCACCAGGCATGACACAGGAAACGGCTCAGTCAGTTCTACAAACCCGACACAGAATCAATCAGTTTGAAAAACCCAAAACAGACTCTAGCCTTTGCCAAACACGCAGAATATCACAGAAAGCAACGAAAACGTGCTAATACATAGCAACATGAACATGCATACTACGAGCGACTCCGAAAATCAACAGGACACCCCAGGCAAAACAAACGAGTTGCTCGACATGAACATCCAGGCTTTCGGTGAGAATTCTCGGAGTCCTTAGAATCCAAACGGAACGAGCCATGAAAGCACACCGGAACCCTTCGACTTTTGTCTTACACAGTGAACGATCTCGGCGATCTTCCAATTCCACTGAGACCCTTATCAAGCAGACCCCATCTCCGGGGAAAAGATTTGGGCTCCCGATGTCGCTCAGCCAATGCACCTGTAGCATGGCCAGGAGGAGTGGACGGAAGAGCCAGATGAGGACGGAGCTTGACTGACCTCTGTGTGTGTGTGTGTGTGAATCCCTTAGGCAGTTCCTCCGTTCTCCTTTCAATCCTCTTTACCCATCTTGGCCGCTGCTGTGCTGATACAGCTGAGTCCGACGACTGGAGCCGGCGACGACGAGAGCTCTTGAGTTCCTCACTCCGTCGAACCTTTGAAAGCAGATCCTCGTAGCCCACATGCGATGATGATGGTGGTGAAGCTGAAGATCGCGACCTTGCTTGGATAGTAATTAAATTAATGATATGATCAGGAAGTTTCTGATGGACTTGATGAAAGGGTTGGTGATCGCGTTTTGATGAGGATGATGATGCTGATGATGGTCATGGTAGTGGTGATGATTGTGACGACGATGATGGTCATGAAAGAGATGGATGGTGCCACAAGGTGGAGGACGACGAGGAGAATGTTCGCACAAATGAAAAACAGTATGATTGATCCATGCCTGTATCTTGCTATCCGCAGGAAAGCTTCATGCCAGCTCGCCTCGCACTGAAGCAGGCGACGCAAATCACCATGTCTGTCTGTTGGCCTCACGGTCTTCGATTGCTCGACGGTTTCGCGGTGTTTATGGCTTCGCGACTTTGGAAGGGGGCTTGGGTTAAGCAGGGCTTGCACAGCTGTGCTCTGAGACCTGCTGTGTGTCTGTGTGTTGCCCTTCTTTGTTGGAGCGCGGCTTTTGCCGGTTTGGCACACCTATGACCTACCTCGTGAAACTTTCGAGACGTGCTGCTCAGGACGTGATCGAGGCTGTGCTGTGCTCGGTCGCTGTGCGCAGTTAAGACCATGGTTCCAAAATCTGCAGGCCTCCGAAACCGAAGCCATAGAAACGCATAGTATAGCACCGGACTGGGCAAGTATTCATGGCCCTGAAGGGAAGGCCTCAGCCAAAAGTAGTGTCCTTCGAAGTCCGTTGCCAGAGGGAGTCCTTCTCTTACGTACGTTCGTTCTGAATCTGAGGGGCTGGTGGCGCCCCCTACATCACGAACACTTGAAAGCCGGCACCCGAAGTCCTAGACCGCTCTCGCTGGGAGAATCTCCTGAAGACATGACAATGAGATTTTGAAGTTGATCAACAACCACCGAAACTTCTCCTTAACTCAGCTGAAAGGCCTCCCATGCTCAAGACCCATGGCCTCCGCAGTCGCAAATCAAATGCCGTGAGGTTTGACAATTGGACCCCACAAGCCAATCGTGACGAGCACGTGTTTGTTGCCGGGATGCAGCAGAAACTCAGGCTGTCACCGGGTTTCCTACCGGGCTTGGGGTTTGGACTTCTGGCCCCACCACCGTCTCTGCCGGTTTTTGGACCCTTGCTTACCGGCAGCCTCATCGAGGTGACGGTTTCGCCAGTCTTGCAGTGGGAGTAAAACGCGTATGTGTGTCGTCACGTCCGCTTACCTGCTGGCTCGCCGCTGTTGGGTGCTCCCTCTTCGGACCACCAATCCGGTTTTGCAGAGTGGGGGAAGACGACTGGTGACTGGGTAGCTACCATCTGGTTCGGTTTTGCGGGCATGCGTCTGCCTGCTCCCTCTCTGCTCCGCTCTTCCGGCTAGTGCTTAGGCATTGGCACCCGTGACTGCGTTGTAGTTCCTGCATGAAGCCGGGAGTTTTTCGATGCTCCGCCCTCGCTTTGGGTTTCCCGAGTCCGGCCCGGCAGCTCTCGGTCGAACACCGGCTCTCTGACTTTTACCAGCGCAGAAGAAAGGGTCTATTCACACCCCTGTGGGAAACGGAAGCCGGGTAAACGAACACGTGAAGAGCAGGCCCCTTAAGACTCCAAAACCCGTTTGCCGTAGGCTCCATCTTCACCGGATTTCCGAGGTCGGCGACGCCTGCGAAGAGAAGGCTATGGACCTGGTGCAGCAGGGCTGGGGCCCAAAGAGCGACCCGCTTTGCTGGTTCCGATGGTTCCCCTGCATATCGGCGGAAAACTATACTACAGATAGTGTTTCCCCCCCAATGCAATGTGGGGAAAACATTTCTCATGTGTCGACCAGCACGGCCTCGGGTCGAAGCGGCAAGCGAACATGGTTGGCCGCGGGAGGAAATGTCAACCCTCGAGCGTCGCATGGACCTTTCAACAGGTCTTCTTAGCTCGTACGTGGGCTGATGATTGCGATGAACAGGAAGAGACGAAGACAATGAAGACAATGGTGCTGGTGGCGAAGGTAAGGCGGCTATGCTGGTTCGGTGGGCGGCAGCCCAAGGGACAACATGCGGCGGTGGAAACGGTTGTGGTTTTGGTCTGCGTCGTCGTCGTCGTCGTGTCGGGGTTGTTGTGGTGCTTCTGCTGCTTGTTCTTCTTGTGATTCTTCTTGTTGTTGCTGTTGCTCCTGTGCAATATGATTTTCTTGTTCGTAGCGGTTGTGGTTGTTACTCAACGTTGGTCATGATCATCCCCACATACCACATCTGCTTTTATCGTCACAACGTTCGTCATGATGGTTGATGATTGTCACGGTCAGCAAGCTTTGACGTTTGATGTTGGCCTAGGCTACATTCGCATGCCTTCCTGGACAGCCTCGGACTTCGGCGCGCTGGCCTCGCCGGACATTGCGGTTTCAGTGTCGGTGGAATTCTCGCAAGCTGGGTCTTCATGTACGTAGGCAAGCCAAGTGCTGAACGACATCGCTGAATCACGGGAAGCAGTGTTGAAAGCTTCGCTAGAGTGGTCAAATGAACGGGTCCATCCTCCTTCCGAGCTTTCTATCAATAGCAGTCATTGTAACTATAACAGTAATAATAGTAATGATAGTAATCATAGTAATACAAGTTACAACAGTTATAATAGGTACAGTAGCTATAATAGTTAATAGCTATAATCGTTATACTACTTACAATAGTTATAGTAGTAATACGAGTAATCATCGTAGTAAGAGTAAAAGCATTAAAACCAGGAGGAGGATGACGAGTTGAGGGGCCGGCTTTCGGCCTGGTTCCTGAGTGCCTGGGCCCCTGGCGTTTGCAGTCGTGCCTTCAATGGGCGGTTGAGGGGTTTAGGGTTTAGGGTTTAGGGATTTAGGGTTTAGGGTTTAGGGGTTTAGGGGTTTAGGGTTTAGGGTTTAGGGTTTAGGGGTTTAGGGTTTAGGGGGAATTGCCCTCAATCGCTTCAGGGGCTGACGCAGAAGCTGGCTCACTGCTACGACTGCTGCGGACTCTTGGCTTCACTATTACTTCAGGGCCGTGCTTCAGGGCCGCCATGACGGATGATTGTTCTGTCAGGCTGGTGGCATGGCCGTAGCTCACTGCTAGTATGTTTCTATGAGCCTCAAGTTCTGCGTATGTCTTTGGTTTCACCCAGTCCCCAGTCTGAATTATACGACCGTGTGCAGCCATCGTCCTGATGTCTGATGCATATTGATGCATTCGATTCTGTGCATTCGCACTTGTTAGTGTGTTGGGCTGAGAACACATGACATGTATCCCACCTTTGGCAGCCGACTCCGAAGTCTTTCCTGGACTCTGCAGTATCCGGCTCTGAGCTTCTGTTGCGGAGGCGTCCTGATGCGAATGCAAGAGCGAGAGCAGGCGCGTTTGGTCCTAGACTTTGCAATGGTTTAGAGTGTACAGTCGGATGATGAGATGACCTTGCCTTCATTGCTACCGCAGAAAAGCCTGCAACCAGAACACCGGAAGAATTGCACTTGAAATGGCCTGTTCGAAGACTCCATCCTGAACTCTCTGCCTGAGAGCTAACAGAACGGTGCGTAGCTATGCGATCACTGAAAGCAAACATCGCCTGCAGACGCAGAGCCTGGCCGCGACGGTTGAGGCAACGCTGTCGGCCTGCTGGGAACCTAGATTCCAGTTTGCCACGGATTAAGACGGCAGCCTAGCAGCAACACAGCTTGCTGCCCGTGATACTGATGCACCATAAGAACCTAAGATTGTGAAGACGAAGAGGGATGTGATGACCAGCATGACCGATGTTGACGGTGAGGTGCAGGACGAGAGCGGAGACGACGACGGATCACTTGTTGCTCTTCTTACTGCAACTTCTGCAGCTGGTCAGGAATAATGATACAAGAACAGCAACGATACCAACAACCACGGCCAACCAACACCAACCCAAGCAACATCAAGATAGCGTCAGAGGATCTGCACACCCTGTCTAAACACTGCGGGCTTCGGCTTGCAGGCCTGCAGCTCCGCGAGATGGAGCACCTGGCATGGGTTTGCCAAGTTCTCTCTTCTTGAGAAGACCCGGCGAAATTTCTGGCCTCTACAGTTTATCACGCCCATCGATGTGGCCGTAGACCCACGTTCGAGTCTGGAACTCTGGAACCTTACTCCCAAATCCAAAGCCTGACCGTTGCATACATACAGTTGTACGCACTTACCACACAATCAACAGAGTGTCAACAGCACTGCATGTAGCAATACACAGATATACATACGCATATACACTTACACATATGTGTATGCATATGTATACAGACCTTTACATTTATACCTCGTCATAGATGTAAATCAAGATACATGTAGATGTATATGCATACATATGTACACATATGCATACACACACTCATATATCTATATCTATATATATATATATACAAATACGCATGTATGGTTTTGCGCTGTCGCGCCGTTGTATTCTCGCCGAAGCTGGAGGCCCAAGCTGCTCGGGCAGGGGGGATGACTGTATTTTGGGACCATTGGTGAAAGGGGGGGGTGGAGGTGGGGGGGGGGGGGGGGGGGGGGGGGGGGTGGGGAGGGTCTATATTCATTCATGCATGCAAGTATTTGTATGTGTGTATGTGTATACATATATATATATATATCTATTTGGGTACTGCTTGCGCATGACCCCTTTCAGCAGCACCTCCCCATCGCCCACCCCTACCAGACCATACCATTAAGGGTAGGGGGGCGCCAGACGCCTGACCATATATATATATGCTCACCCCCGCCCCCCGTTGACAGACCATGCCCCTGTGACAGTATACTCCTGGCAGGTGACTCGGTAATAGTATTCGAAGGAGTATCAAGAAATATATCATAAGATTGTGAATGTACATACATATTGATATTCGTTTAAATACTGGCATGAGTATTGACAGACCGTGCCTTTTCAAGTGAGTCGTAGTGCATGGTGCTCCAACAATTCCAAAATTCCCAGACCTAGTGGACAGGATTTTTCCAGAACATAAGGGCGAACTTTTTGGACATTTTGGATCTTTTGGATTTTTTTCGCAGTTTTGGCATTTTCAAAATTTAGGTTTTCTGCGTTTATCTATCTGACCAATTTCTCTCGTTAAGCCAGGTTCTGGAATCCTCCGACCTGGCAGAGCAGCCGGCGAAGCTGCATTCAGCACTGCCAGTTGTCAACCGTGCCCGGCTGCAGAGCTTTGGCTTGTAGGGTAGGGAGAAAGGGTAAAGGGTGCTACAGGCACGTGAGGATGTAGAGGTAGAGTTCAGGGCTTCAGGTGTACAGGATTGAGGGAATCAGGATGTCGGGTTCGAGGCTTAAGGGCTGAAGGCGTCTCCAGGTCGAGAGTGAACGCTTGTGGGTAGCGAAGGCTTGTCGTCTGATATTTATTTGGAGTTGAAGGCAACGATCTCTCTCATTGAGTCGAAATCAGCTGCTGATTGCATGACGGTCCGAAGATAGCTCCTGGCCGCCATGTCGTTGTTACTGCGGAACAGTCGAGTGTCAGTCTTGAGTGGCCCGCACTTACACTGACACATTCAAAGAGTCTCGATTAAGATTGCAGCCTGAGCCGCACTTCAAAGACGTCAAAGACCTGCGAAGCCCTTCAGCTCGAAACTTTAGTTCAGCCATGCATGAGCTCAAACTGGGCCCTCTTAACCTCGGTCCGAGCAGACACACACGAGGAAGCAAGTTGACAGCAAAAAAAGCAAATGCACGTGCGCACCTGCACGAGCGGACATATAGACTTTCATGCACACAAACAGAGACACACCCTACCCATCCTCACATCCACCAGCATGGCCGTGGGTGCATCTGCGTTCACATACATACGTACATATGTACATACAACTCCAACCATCCGTCGGTCCATCCCCATCCACAATAATGATTTCCGTCATACATTCACACATGCATACATGCGTACATACATACATACATGCATGCGTACATACATTCACACATACATTAACACATACATGCATACCTACATTCATACACGCGAGCGTGCGCACGTACATACGTGCAGACACACACACACACACACACACACACACACACACACACACACACACCGGCACTCGCACAAAGCGCACATGCGAACACGATTCTGCGGCCGTCATGATCGTTGCAAAGCGTTCCCGGCTTCGTGTTGCGCTGCTCGGAGCAGGCAGGAGGCGGTAGATCCAATGAGTAGCTGAGTAGCGCGGATGAAGTTCGCGCGCACTAGGTAGCTCAGCTCAAACAACGCAAACACCGGCGCCTTTCGCTGCTGCGGAAGGCTTGCCGAAGGTGACGAAAAGCATGGACTTCTGCATACAGCCTTCGGGTTTCTGCAAGAAGATCTTTTGGCAAGCCGCTGGATCCTCATGGCGAGAAGCCGAAAGATATCAACTCCGATCGTATCCAGACCATCATGATCATGTTAACGTTTACATAGGAGAGTGAGAGAGAGTCTGCAGAGGGCAATGCGAGTGATAACAACGAGCATGAGCAGTAGAGTGATTTTGATGATGATGGTGATGATGATTGCGGCTATGGTGGTGAGAACGATGACGACGATGTTGAAGAATATAGTGATGCTTTCGATCATCTTGGTCAGTGGTGGGAATGGGGAAAGCTCGAGTCGAGCCTCCGCAAGGGAAGGAATTCCACCAGCAGAGACACCGGACTGCCACCCATCGACCCCCCACTTTTTGCAACGGATGTGAACCCAAATTAGGGAGCCCAACGAAGGAAACTTACATGTAGATAGTGTCTTCGGAGATCACCACCGTGCGGCCCACCTCGGTGCACGATTTTCGGGCTTTGTGTTCAGCTCCCCGCAGGCGCCCTTGCCGGTCTCGCGGTTCCCCGCGGTTTCAGCAACGTGGCCCTGCCGCGGCGAGGCTAAGTCGTGATTCCGCTTAAGCCTGGCTTGCAGGGTCGCCTGGAAATAGCTCAGGCAGCGTTGTTTTCGGGTTCTGTGTTCAGCAGGCGCGCATTTCACATCCACGTAATGCGTTTTGTAGTCGCTTTGCGCAATTCTGTCGCACAATTCCGTTGCAATGTCCAGACCTGGACGACGATGCCCATCTCGTCCAGCAACTGGGGCTCTAGCCTTAGTGCTTTCGTCCAGGGTGCAGGTCGCTATGAATACTGCGCGTTTACAGTCCTTGTTCCCCGCTTCTTCAGAGTAAGCAAGCCTACGGTCCAGATATGTCAACGGTACACGGTGCAAGGCACACGAGCTAAGATCTTTGACGTTCACAAAGACGAAATGAACCCAATGTCCTGAAACGGTTGCCAGGCGGCTGACCTGCACATCTGCATCCTAGCTTTGTGGATTTGTAGGCGCTTTGCCTGATGGCCTCGTGCCTACATTGTGGGTTTCAACGAAGCTGGTGTTTTTGAACGCTTTTTGATTGTGTCTGGTTCTAATATATAGAGGCTTAGCACGCATCTGCCAGACGTTGTAAAAACACCTGTGCCGTAGGCAATATGTAGGAGTTTTCCTGCGCTTGAAGTGGCAACAAGTGGTTGTTCAAAGGAGAGAGTACGAATGTTAACAAGTGGAGTGAAGGGAAGCCGACAAAGCGGAAGTGCCGTGGTTTCTTCTCACCAAACCTTAAACAAGCCGTGAGCTGATCCGCGGCTTTCAAAACTCAAGGCAGCTGGGCGCTTAGGCGAACAGCCCACAAAAAGGGAGTAAGTACTCTACCTGCCCGAAAATCCGGTCTTCTCAGTCATAGAGACTCAGGCTGGAGTACGATCCTGGAAAGATCGAGGACATCCGGAGGGTTCAGAAGTAAGGGCGAGTTGGCGTGTCTGCGAAGACGCTGTCCTTCATTCCCAGGCCATGTGGTGTTTGCTGGCCTATTTCGGGCTATTTGGGTCCTTTGTGTGCATCGGCTTGGATGTGCAAGCGGCGTCGATGTGTCCGCTTTCGCGAGCCCGTCTGACAGGTCCGCGCGTGCTTCCACCAGACGTGCAGCTGTGGTCTAGAAGTGTTTGCAGTGTCGATGGCACTTACTTGATGTTGGGCTTGCCGTCTGTCGTAGCACTCTGAATTGGTTCGTGCGAAGGACGGCCGCTTTACCATGTCAGCTTGATCGAGCGTGCGTCGCTCAACGATGTACTTGCACTCGTCGCGTCACGGAGCAAGGCCGCATGGACAGGTCCTCGATTGTCGGCCTCGCACGTCAGATCGCATCGATCCTTGTGACGTCGTGATACGTCGTGGGCAAATTCAGGGGGCCATTGACCGGTGGTCGCTTGCAGTTGCGTGTTCCATCAATGTTTCGCTCTACCACATGGAGGAAATGACAAAGTACAGATATGAAGAGCACCATGACCATGACCCTCAGATCCATGCAGCTTTGGAAGTCTCTCACCAGGCTCTAGCTTTGCAAGTAAGCCGCCCCGCTTTCTCCAGAAAGTTGTTCTGCATCCTGAGACCCGTAAAATCCCCGAGCCTTCCTAAACGCTAACCCATCCTAAACCCAAACCTGCCCAGCGTTTCCATGAGAGGAGTACTTCGCCGAGCATCCGACAGAGCTGGCCTCCCATTTTACGGCTGTGGCGGCGGCCGGGCGCTCCTGGGCAGTGCCTGTCCTCGGGGTTTCGGATTCTGGCATCGCGTCATAGGCTACTACGAGTAATGTAGGGGCCTTAATAGTTTGGGGGGCTCCTATATTATAACTCTAGTATAATGGGCCCCAAACCAATTCTAATAATTAGGGCCACTACTAGTACCAGTACTGGAGGCAGCAGGACACAGGACATCGTAGCGAGTTCTTTCAATTGCAGCAGGAGATTGATAGGAGGAATCTGCATGGAGGCCAGTGCAATCACGATGAGCAACTTTGAGCATCGCGCGTGATCAGACTCGCATTGCTTATCACAGTCACGTTGGATCCCGCAACTTACAAGGTTCTGTAGCCGACAGTTCCCCATCTTTGCACCATGCCTTGCAAAACGAAGGTGATTGAACGTCTATATAAGCCGTAAGCTCTGCGCACCTCGTGACGTTGTGTCGGAGTGGCCGGGTGGGTGCGTGGGGGGGTGAAATTAAGTACCAGAGACTTTCTTGGCAAGTTCCTGTATACCGTGTCGAGCTGTACGCAACCTTGCATACTCAAACACCGTAGAGTGCTACGCAAACCCAGCTGCTCGATTTAAATTTCGAGTTGCTCTTGTACCGGTTCCAAACCTCCAGAATCATTGGCACCCGCTTGCAAGCTACGAATCCTCGATTCCGTTGGGTCTCCCTCCCTGATGCCTGGCCTGCTTCAGTCTGTGCTGGGGCTTTTGACATTTACTGCCGCCGGGACCTCGCTCAGGGCTGTCGGGTTGAGGTATTAAAAGCTTGTGGCATCTTCCACTTCAGCATGGAGATTTCAAGCACATCCAGGAAATCCGTACACCGTAACATACCTGAACCGTAGAAACAATCATGTATTGGTAAGACCTATAGGTTGTTGTCGCAGGGCCGACGTAGTTTGATACTCCGACCGTGACAGCTAATGCATCATCAGACCTAGAGCATCACATAAGGATGGGTCGCTGACAGATTTCTGCGCATTTAGCAGCTCAGTCGCGACTTGTTCGCCACAAATCGATGCAGTCAGAATTTGCAGAACTTCAGGTTGCCACAATGACGGCAGCTGTTCGGGCAACGCTGAAGCTGTCACCTTCGGAAGAGGCCGTCAGTGCGGCTTGTACTTTTTCAAGGAGCTGGGTGTAAGAGGAGCGAGAGCACGGTTGCCTGAGGGTCCGCATTGCGCACAAAAGCAATCAACAACTACGAACCGGAGCCACCAGCGTCTTCCATCTCATGCTATTTTCCGGGCCCTTTTTGGGAAGTTTATGCCTGATCCAGCGGTCCAGGGCGGGGAAAAGCTCAAGAGGCACTTGGTGTGTGAGGGTGGTTGGGCGTGGGCCAGCGGGCGAATGGCACCGGGAAAGCATCCAGATGCTGTGAAGCGGCTCTCGGATGCGGAGCTTGCAGCTTTGCTCGCTCAAGCAGACATTAGAGGCCAAGCACTCGTAATCCCCACTGCACGCAGCAGCCAGACCTCTTCTGCAAATCACTTAGCCAGCCTTATACTCACAACCCCCACTACCCCCAGCCCTAGCCCGCACGTTCTGAGCCCCATCACTTGGGGCTCTTGACCCCGGACTGCTCTAGCACTCGGGCACCGCCTCGGCCTGCGCCATGGCACTGAAGCTGCCAGTAGGTCAAAAGCGGCTCACCAATGTAGCCGTGGTCCGCCGCTGGATCGCAGGTGTCAGCTTCGGGTTTGGAGACCTGAGGTCCTTCAGTACAGTGAGGGCGCTGACTAAGATGCGGATAGATGTGGATGATAGGGTACCGTGGCCTGCTTCTTTTCTACTGGTGCTCCTCCAGACTATATATAGTACTGTAGTTGGTGTGTGAGTCGTGGAGGATAGGCTGGCTCAACATGGAAGGGCCTCGAAGGAATCGGATTTTTCTTAGTGGAACGCCACAATGCTGAGAACTGGCTTTCTTGTTCTTCGCAGGAGTATCCCTAATCGCTGGTGGCACCGATTGCCAGACCTAACGCTTAAAGTGCTGAGGGTCCTTGTGTGTGCTTAGTAGGAACTTCCGTAATCCAAAGAAGAGATGCCTAGGGCTCGTTTATGCCTGAAAGTCATATCATGTATTAATCACAGTAGGAAAGCCAGACTCGCCAAACTAACATAGCAAGCCATGGCCGTGCTGAGGGATGAAAACACATGGCATCCGATTCGAGATCGCCTGCAACCTGGCTGCGATGATCGAGTTGCAGGGGCTCTAGCCGATGGGTCATTCCAAGTTTCAGCCTCTGAGGGTTCTGCAGAAGACGGCACCTGCAAACAGAGTAGCGAAGTAGTGCATCAGGTGGAGAACCCAGCCCAGTACCACATGAGCCACAAGCTGTCTCGGCGATGCGAAGGAAACCAATACCTGGTGCTGAGCCCTCGAACTCTCCCATTGAGGTTACAAGAACAAGGTGCTGAATTGGCGCGAGGGGATCGAAAAGGAGAGGGTTCGGGCGAGGGAGGGACGGGAGGGAGAGAGCCGTGAGGGACTTGGGCTTTCACCTGGACGTTCTCAAAGATCGACGCCTGGTTCAAACGCATTTGTGACGTTGCGAACTTCGCGCACTGGTTTTGGGCTTTTGGGGTCTGTGAAGCAAGACCGCTTCGCCTGGAGGACATAGAGGAGGTTCTCCAAACCGAGACGGTCTTCACCAATGTCTCCAAGGCAGAGGGCCAAGTGCTGCGTCCAGCAGAGCCCGAAACCCAAGACCCGAACTCATCCCGAGCACCGTTAACATCAAATCGTGAACCGGAAACGGTACAGGGACCCAAGCTGCCAGGCGATCATCGCCAAGGAGAAGGACCTGCAAAAGGCTTCTTGCCTCAACTCATCGGACTTGTCCCCGTAGTCACTACTGCGACAAGCTCGCAGTTCCTGAAGCTACTCCGCGTATCGATAGGTCGTGAAACCAGTCTGCTTTGCCGCTTGAGGCCTTCGGAACCGTGGATCTTCTTGAGAGGCTTGGCAGCACCGGCCGAGGGCCGAGAAGAAACTCATTAGAAAGCGCTGCCGGGAGCGGGGCAGCTGAGAACCTAGAGACTGGAACTATACTCCTGCATCATCCTGCATCAAGGGCCCTTCGTTAATCAGCTTCGATTGCGAGGCTATGGGTTCAGTTTCCATGTTGCCGCCAATCTCACGACTCCGAGCCAAGGATCTGCAAGAAGATTCTCAAAGACGGCGATGTGCAAGTGTCTGACAGAGAGCGGGAGGTCCACATGGAGGGTCTCTGGAAAGCCCCTCGCCCAGGAATTGCTTTCCAGCCGCTGCTGCCAGGGCGGGTTTCGGAGCCGAAATTCGCTGCTTCGCCCCCCCCCCCCCCCCTCAACAGAGGATCCCCCATCCTGCCAGTAGCGCGCTGAGCCTCTCCAGAGCTCCTGAGGACATCGTGCAGATCATTGTGGAGCGCTGCGTGCACCCACAGACGGGCCGGCAGCTCACAGCTCCGACCGTGGAGTCTGCGTTGAAGTCCACGGGCTTCAGCGTGCGGCTGGGCTCCGATTGTGGTTGAGGGTTTAGGGTGTAGGGTTCATGCTTTGAGGATCGTTGGGTCTAATGCGCATCGTTAAAGCGACCTCAGCCGTGGGAGCTGAATTTTCGATCTCTCAGCACAGCCTGCCGCAAATTGAAGTCCCTAATCTCTCAGCTGTTGTCTTCTTGGAGCTGTCAGCCGATCTCCCAAGCGCCACATCTCCAATCCTCGGCCGCCTGAACCCCCCCAAGCCCTTAAACCTCCGAGCTGGAAGATGCCCTACTCGCACCCTAATAGGGAGGAAGCCTTTAAGGACTTCATATCCGTAGAGTCATATAGGGGCCATAATAATCATAATAATAGTAATAAAAATAAGATTAATAATAAGAGCCGCCCTAAGCCCTGGCTCAGACTCGTCTTCCCTCCTTCTTCTGTTTGGTTCTTAGTAGGGAATGGGGGAATGGATTGTGGAGACTACTATTGGGGATTAGAAAGCGACTACTACTATAGAGATCCATTCCCCAGACAGTATAGGAGCTCTTAAAGGAACCCTGAAAGAACCCATTTCCCTACTAAGCACCAGACAGTCTTTAACCCCTAAACCTTAAACCCCAGCCTCCCACAACTGTGGGTTTCGCTGACCTTATCTGCAAGGCGGGAAGGGCGTTTGAAAAAAATCCCAACCCTAAACCCCTACCCCTCTTCCCTCCTCTTACCTTTGGTTACCAGGGAATGGAGGATGGAGGAATGGGGTACAAGTATAACTACTATTATTGCAATATTACTACCATATTATTACTATCATATGACTACCCTATAACTATACTATTACTACCATTCGTCCACTCCCTACTAAGCAAAGCTAAGTCCTCCTTCCGCCCTCAGCGCCTCCCCAGAGCCTCCAAAACCGCTTAATTAAGGAATATACCTTAAATTACAGTAGGATCCCCAATATGATTTAAGGTATATTCCTTAACTAAGGGGTTTTGGAGGCCCTGGGTCAGAGCCGAGGCAGCCGGACCAGGCGGCCAAAAGACAGGCCCTGAAGGCCATGGAGACCTTAGAGGCGAAGATGCCGGCGGCCTGGCAGGGAGGTCCGTAGAGTCATATAAGGGCCTTAATAATAATAATAATAATAATAATAATAATAATATTAATAACAATATAGTAATAATCATAATAATAGTAATAATAATAATAGTAATAATAATAATAATAATTATAATGATAATAAGATTAATAGTAATAGTAATAATAATTACCTATACCATTTGGACTTGGTATGAATTTTATGCTGACGGTTTTGCTTTTTATGCTGTGTACCTTCATGTCTCCGTTTTCCATGTCTCCAGCCCAGCGTCGACAGGTTCTTTTCTTGTGCGCATGGAGTCTCCTCTTACGCTTGAGTTGTCTCCTTTTCGTGGTGCAGGTTTCTATATTTATGCCGATCTGAAATTTTTTAATGCCGCCCCCTTTCCTTGTTATGCTCTAGGGGCCTGGTGGGAAAAGCGGGGTATAGCATAAGAAAAAAATCGCTGTCCACGCTATTTTAGGGGTTCCTTATTATGGTTGTAGTTTATGCCGCTATATCATGTGTGAGCTTCGCTGTTTTGGCATCTAAGGCGGTGGATTTGTGAGTCAGCGCCCCCAACTCCACACTGAAAATTATGAGATGGGTGGTCCGGCCTTGCTGACTGCACCTCTACCACGTAAAGTGCATGCGACGGTTTCGGAGTCGCTCTTCCCCTTCCTCGCTCTTCTACTTTAGGGATCCCGATGTCCAAGACTAGAAGTCCATGAACACCTCAATCCTAGGAGAGCTTCGCCCGGGCGAAGATGCGGCTCCAGCTTCTCCGAGCGCAAGATGTCCGGTCTTTGGTGTCTTGCAAGCTTGCGCTACGTGTAACAGGGGCTGCGGTAAGTGGACCATTGGTATTCGGAGCGCAACTCCCGCAAGCCGCACAGGGATCTCGAGCAGCCTTGACTCATGATTTGACTTGCTTATCCTGCGACCCGCATCAGTTTCCTTCCCGCGGGTAGCCTTCTTTTCCACATCGGGTGCAACTCAACTCGCATGCTGAAGAAGAGAATAGATCGGCAAGAATGATTGGATCTCCATTTAGGTTTGATGTTCGTTCTGAATTGGAAAAAAGCAACAGAGCTAACAAGCTTAAGAGTCAAGATACAGATGATAAAATGAGGGTAGCAGAGGGGTGAAGGCACTATTCCGTCAACGCATAGATGCATGAACATGGCTTTATTGCGAGCAGCCGGAACGAGAACACACAACAGACCCCTTCCATGCCGGGGGAGTCTCGCACTTCCATACAAACCAAACTACCACCTACGACGCGTGCCCATCGGCTCTGTCCTGCAAGACTGTTCGTTTCGTGGGGTGCCCCTTTCCCTGACGATGATAAGGATGATCTGTCCGGAGTCGCTCCTGGCAAGCATCCGCAAGCACGTCGTGGAGGTGTGTGCGGCCAAGCATCTTGTCATGCTCGAGTGCTGAGGGTTTTGTGTGTGGGAAGGATTGAGAACGGTCAGCTGATCCTTCTCACCGAGAGAATCCACCTTAGAATAGATCCTCAGTCAAGACGCAGTCCTCGCGCCGGAGCTTGCATGACGATGCAGAAGGACAAACGAAGTCATGTTGACCAGTGACATGGGTGTTTTGGTTTGACATTTTGTGAGCCTTTCTGTCGCAGGGTCGGGATGTTCTCCATTACCCCGCACTTGTATCGAAGGAGCGTGCGCTCACTGGTTCCCAGTTCCCGGCAAGATTCGGTAAGATGGCCTCAAACTCTGCTTGACATGTTGCTGACAACCGAGGATCGAGTCTGAGCGGCTTGGACTGCACATGTCGGGAGACCGCCGCAGCTCTACCGGCAGATGCCTGACGTCAAGCTAATGGTTGACATGTAAATGTTTTGAGGAACTCGAAGTCAAGCTGAAGAGCAGACTTAAGCAATCAGTGCAGATCGCTAGAGTCTCCAACAGAGGCAACCAGTGGATGTGGGCCGCCCCCGCCCCCAGTGTAGAGGACGAAGTACGCCCGGATACATTTGCAGGTCTCACAACGCCGGCGCTTCGGCCGAGGCACGGCTAAGTTTTCCAACAGGGCTCGGAGGGTGGTGCAGGCGCGAGTCAGAGTTTTACAATGCTTTACGGTTCAGAGCCGATCCTGGTGGCTGGAGGCAAGTTCTAGGAATGCTGACTGACGGTTTTTGCGGCTGGCATGCCCGCAGAGATCATTATCAACGTGAGTTTTCGAGCTCGCATTGAGCAAGGCTCCGTCGTCCCGGCCCAACAAGTTTGCTAGAGTCTGGAGTCTAGAGACTTCTGGGAACGGGGAATCGCAGGCCCCGAAAGTCTGAGCAAAGAGCCAAGCCGCAACAGGTAGTTTGAGCATGAGCATCACAAACCCTGAAGTTTGAAAGCCATTGCCGCAATCGCAGCTCCTGGAATCTCGAAACCACCAGATTGTACAAGTTGTTCATGCTGTCGACGCTCGCGCGCAACATGCCAGGAATCCCAGAAGGCACCGGCGGCCAATGGGGTAGCCAAGCCGCAAGAAGACACACTCAGGGTATATGATATAGCCGGATAGGGAGCACGGCATACAGACCCAGAGTTGTCAGCCTTTCTGCTCATGGTGTGTATTATCATGTATGTGCAATTATGTATGCAGGTATGCGACGCATGTAACTTTCTTTCTTTTTTTCTCTCTCTCTCTCTCTCTCTCTCTCTTTCTCTCTCTCTCTCTCTCTCTCTCTCCCTGCCTGCCTGCCCGCCCCTCTGCCTGTGGGTTTGTAGTTATTTAGGTATGTAGGTATGCAGGTATGCAGGTATGTAGGTATGTAGATGTGGATGTATGCATGGCTGGATGGCTGGCTAGGTGGATGGACGGACGGACGTATGGACGGACGGATGGATGGAGGGATGGATGGATGGATGGATGCACGTTTACATGTCTGCATGTCTTCATGTGTGCATGAATGCGTGCATGTAAGCAAGTGTGCCCATATGTATTCACGCATGCATATGTGCATGCATGCCGGTGTGATACTGTGTGATTGCTTGCAATCGATGCCTGTAACTAAGGACGCAGTTGCGAGGCGCTGCGGCGGGCTGGGTTGATTGACGGCAGGTGTGATCTGTTGCACGAGCAAGGGAATTTGGGAGGCAGGCTAGGTCCGGGGCAGTCCCAGTTTCTGGTTTCATGGTCTTGGGCATCTGAAGGATTGCAGCCCAACCCCGAGGGAACCCAAAGCGTGGTAGCCAGGATACAGATTTATTTATCCCCTCGGTAAAGTTTCCACCAACGGTGAAGGATTTGAGGCTCCGTGAAATATGCTCCTGGTGAAAGCGCAGTGCAACAGGCATTACTCCAATCCTGAACTCCCCACTTTCCCGTGAGTTGAGAGAATGCATGCTCCAGCAGGATCACCTTCGTTTGCGACCCAAGCCTCCTGGCTGTTCGGGTGTTCTCCCATTAGGGCACTAGGGGTTTTGGTGAGTGTATACAGGGCTCCTTTGGATTGTTGGTAACTGTTCTTTCATGCCCGTGTCAGCTTGAGGTGGGTATTCGTATGGCAACACTCGTCTTCACGACTGCCCTTAAAGGGACCTCTATAGATCCTAAATAGAACCCTTAAAAGACCCCTTTAAGGGACCCGTATAGATCCTATGGAACCCTTAAAAGACTCCTTTGGATCCCTTATTGGAGTCTGAGGTCAGTACCGAGAGCTGGACCGACTGGCCACCGTCGTCTACGGCGCCGAAAACGTTTCGCTGCAGGTGTTGACGCAGACCGTGGCTCGGCCGAAATGGCCAAGCCACATAATACACATATTATATTGCTACGGGTATTTCTACTGTGTCACATATTAGAAATACTCGTAATTAGCAGCAATAGTAACAACAATAGTCATAACGATAGTAGCAATAAACTCGAATGCCAAGTCTGCTAATGCTAAGTGCGCGTGGCACATTGCCGGGTTCGGGCACGGTACGCCGTTCCCTTAAATGGAGCACGCAACATCTTGCCCCACTCGGCTACTCTTTTTTTCTACCTGCCAGAATGTGGAAGTTTCCGAAAACTAGGGGTACCTTATATCGAGGTTCGTCCTTATAATGAGGATCCTGGCTACTGTATTACGGAAACTCCCATGTATTAGAAGTAAATTAGAAGTTTATCTGAGGTGCTTTGTGAGGTCGCGACGCAGATGTCGAGCGAGCTGCCCAAAGGAGTCGCGCGTAAAGTGTCGCCACTTCTCCAGCCGTAGTGTTCGAAACGAAGGGCCCTTTTCTGCATGGTTTTAAACTTCGTTTTGCGAGTTTTCGAAGGCTTGGCGCCTGGCAGGATTTTTTTCGTCCGGATATAGGGAAATTGCTATTTGCAGGGCTTTGCTGTGCGTCGAGCTAGTGGGGAATGCTAGTTTGCAGGTTTGTGTCTTGTCAAGCTCTTGGGAATCCCAAATTCGGGGGCTTTTGTTTTGCGTCAAGAAAGTGGGGCAACTCCGAGTTACAGGATCGTGTCGTACATGCATCTTTCGCCAAGAGCTTCTGCAGCCAGAAGTTTGAAGGTCCTCCGAACCGGAATTTTAAACCCTGAACCCTAGGATTTAGGGTTTTTGCAGTGCCAGAGGGTGTACCAGACGCCTTCCCCTTGGGATTTCATCTGCTGCAGGTGGAAAAAGGCGTTCAAAAAAAAAAGACCCTAAATCCTAAACCTTAAACCCTAAGCCCTTAGAGTTCATCGCTTTGCAAAGCTCCGTCCCGGGCAGCTGAGAGGAGCGCCGCCCGAGCGGCCCGCTCCTGCAGCCGGCGGCTACGTGGCAGACAAGCCCTCGGCCAAGAAAGGCCCGGACCACGAGACAGGGTGATATTGGACATACAAGTAGGGCCTTAATAATAATGATAGTAATTACCAACACTATTTTGGGGGGTTCCTTGTTATAAGTGTAGTATAATGGACCCCAAAACCCTATTCTAATTATTAAGGCCCCTATGATAATATAGGTTTCAGACTGTGGGGCCTGCTGGCGGCCTTATGATGCTTTCAGCAAGGGGTTTTACATAAGGAGCTCGGGCTTCGAAGTCTGGTTTCGGGTCTACCGTGTGCATTCGTTTCATTGAGATGGCTCTGATCGCTGTTGATTCAATAGCTTTTGGCATTAAGTTCGTTAGATGTTAGCTATAGCTCTTGCTGCTACATACTTCTCGTGCTGTCGGCTTTTGTCTTGCTACTCCGATTGTCATGATATCCGCCTTTGCCTCCTGTTAGTATTGGTGTTTTGATTGATGCTGTCAGAACAGTGTCGTCGCATTCTTATTTGTCGTTGCCTTTCGTCTAGAGTCGTTGCGACTTGTACTGTAGTACCCGTCCAGTAGCAGAGCCTTTGTTTGGTGATCGTTCTACTCGGGCCTTCTGTGCTATATCCGATTGGTGGCTGCGCTGCTGCCTCATGTGGCCCTTGCAGGATGGAGAGTCACCCTAAACCAAGGTCTGGGGAGTGTAGACTGGATCTAAGGCTCCTGCCCGACAGAAACCCGAACTATCGTTGCATGAACCGCTTGAAAGCCATGCTGGGCTTCCCATGTCTCGTTGGATGCGTTTCGACTCACTGCAAGCACTACTTGTATCACAAATCCTCTTCAACCAGAGAATAAGGCTCTGGAGCTAAAGTCGCTCTACACCTAGTGCCCTTAAAGGAATCTCTATACTAACCCCTAAAGGAGCCCTTAGAGGATACGGCTCTGGGAGGCTTCAGGTGCTCCGTTTGCCAAGTCGATTTCGAGGACAGGGCCCTCCGACCCTACAAACCCTACCCTTTAGGGACCTGAATAGTTTTTAAAGGGGTTTCGGAGTACCTTATAGCCTTATAATATAGTTGCATTAAGGGAGCCCACAAGAAAAGTGGTATTCATGCCGTCCCCTAGAGTCACGACATGGGGACAAGGCATAGTTGATACGGTTCACGAAGGGCATTTCAGCTTCCCATGGGTTCAGAGGCCGAGGCCCACTTACTCAGCTCATACGCCGCTCATTTCGGCAGCTGTCTCAGTTTCGCCCTTGTGCTGCTGTTGTAGCTGCTGCACGATGACCTGCTACACATCGTGGCGTCGCGACTAATGATTTAAGACCATGATGATCTGGAGATGGTGAAGAAGAAGGTGACACAGGGGCTTGATTGTGGTGTCGGTGTTGTTGACCATGATGACTAAGAATAAGCGCCAGAGCGTCATGATGCTGTGCCCTTTCCAGCAAGGACGCCGCAGCCTACCGAGCACACTGCCGCTCTGAGTGGCACAACTTCAACCTCAAACGGCCGCTGGGCACCAGGGCCACAGAAAGTTCTCAACGGCTTTGCCTTGGGTGGAGTACGGAGCAGGGCTGGTACAACTGTTTCAGTGTTGCAGCTGAAGATGTGTCTGCAGCTGAGGAAGGTCAAGGGGTTGCCGCCCTTGTCTGAGGAGCCCGGGAGCAGTTTGTCAGTTCTTCGATCTTGACCTTGGAGCCCCACAGAGCGTGTCTGTACGTCCGAACCTCCAAACTGTGCTTTGGACTTTGGTCACCTACTACTCCGCCTCCGGTTCACCAGTCCATGGAAAGCTCAGCATCGCTGTACAAACAACCCAAACTGAAGCCAAGTGAGCCTGCAATCCGACCTAGACAGCCCCTCAACGGTTCCCTCATCTTTGTTGCCAGGAGGACTTTGCGGAGGTGGGCCTCGACATGCGAGAAGGCTTTCATGGGGCAGATTGAGACAAGCCGGGGCGCGCGGCCACGGCAGGAGCTCGGGGCTATGCATCGACATCACGGGAAGGTGACTTCTTTAAGCCAAGAGACCCCTTTTTCTGAAACTGGGAGGAATCTGACTTTGGGCAATGGCGCAGGGCCTCGTCGAGGGACCTGGCCCTTTGATCCTGCGAGCCGGGAGCTGACCAAAGCGTCTCGGGCCTGCGGCTTCGGAGCTCCAAGGCCCGAGACCGACATCCGCCCCTAGCTCTTTGTCATTTCTGCAACTTCGAAGGTGTAAATCCTGAGCTTTCTGTGATGTTGCCCGCGGTAGATGCGGCGGATGTAATGTAGTGTACTTGTATGATATATGCGAACTACGTACGAGACGGTGTTTGAAGCAATCATAGGGTCTCATACCAGGTCAGCCAAGAAATCAAACTGAAGAAAGTTTGAGGAGGATAGCTTCGTCAGTCGATCTTCGCTTCTGATACCGTATATATATATATATATATATATATATATATACATTGAAGGATGACCAGGTGACCGAGATCTTGGAGCTCCGTGCGCCGCAAAAGTGTAGGATACCAGCAAACACAGATGCCAAAAGTGCCCACGGTCCTCGCAGCGCTTGGCGGCTAAGCCAAGGAAGGGACAGTGCGGTCTCACTTTTTCAGGGCCAACAGAGAACCTCTCATGATGGAGTCGAGTTCATCAGAAGCGCTCCTAGATTAATTTGTGTCTGGTTTCTTTCCTGTGCCTGCTTGGGAGGCTGCTGCCTCGAGGTTCAAGCGGCGGCTTGTTAAAACCAGCCACTGGCATGTGTGTCAACATGTGGCCTGCTTTCGTAGCAGTCGTGTACAGACATCGACGCATTGCACCATCTCCAGTGGGAACAGCCGCCATGTGCCGAACAAAAGAGTGGCCAGCGGAGCCGCGTACTTTCCGATTCACGAGTCATGACGTTTAGTGGTCGACCTCTGTTGGAGATTCAACATGACTCCCCATCTGACCGGAGTATCCTCAAGCCTCCCACACCCGCGGATGCATCAGCTACACTCTGCCCACGCCGGCTTGATGAAGATCTTACTTTCCGGTCTATCTCCAGTTTAGGATTCTGAGTGTGCTTGAACCTGGTTGGCAAGTCTTGTACCTTGAGCTCACGCTATAAAGGGACCTCTTCCTGAAGCTGCGGCCTCGTGCGGGAGGCTTGGGCATCCTGCCGCCGGGAGGTCGCACCACAGGTGGGGGCGGTGCAGATCGAAAGGAGGTCTGAAACGGCGCAATGAACTGCTCGGTTTGTCGAAATTTCGCCCACCTGCAGCAAGCAACCGAGAAGTAAGCGAGCAAATCTACAGAGGTCCATGCGTAACGCCGTGAAAAGCTTCCGAAATCAGCGATTTGAGCTCTGCCGTCCGTCCCGTACCTTGAGGTGTTGACGACGCTGTGCGAGTTGGGCCCTTCGTGCCTTGGTCCTTCATGGGAGCGCTGTCTGATGCTTTTTGGACTTCGGCAGGTTTGAGACTTTGGGGTTCACTCTTGAGCTGAGGATATCGAGGTTGAAGTGCTTTGATTCCCGAGCCGGAGCTCCGCGTATCAGGTGATCAAGGGCCAAAGCTTGCTCGCCACGTCCTCCGTATACTTACGCTGTCTTGTAGGCTGTCTGCCTGTCCCGTGTGTATGTGCGTGTGTTTCTCTGTGTGTGCGTGTGCGTGTTTTCTCTTTGTGTGTGTGTGTGTCTGCTGTCTGTGTTTCTCTTGGGTTTCGTGGCTGGGGTAGGTCCATGCTCCGAGTCTTCGCGAAATCCGGAGTCAAGACTACTGCCTTGAAAGTCATGCGGTCGTTAGGCACAGCAATCTGCCTAAGTTGATTTGGCATGTCCATACTCGTAGTTTCCGGGACAGGCTTGTACAGTGTACAGCCTTATGCCGCCATCCATTTATTTCGACAAGGTACATCAAGCTCGGTCAGGCACTCGCATCTCGTGCGGGCCTCGGACGCTGGCACTCATCTCGTCTCCGTTCTTGTGACAAGGAGATCTCTTGCAGATGGATGCTGACTCGAGAGACCACGGAAGTCTAGGTTCCGCATTCGGAGTTCCTTGAAGTTTAGAGGTGTGGACGGCCGCCAAGTAGTTGTTCACGCATCACTTGGTAAGACTGTAGAGGCTGTAGAGGTCGTCTAGAGTCTACAATGTCTACAAGCCACTTGTTTGTTTGTTTAGTCGCAGTATGGCGGCTCTTGGCCAAGAAACGATTGCATAGAGTTGTTTGAGATGTCTCTCCACCTGATCCTGAGCCCAAAGGTCCTGATCTTGTGACATCGGAAATTGCCGACGAGCTCGTTCAGCTTCAGGCGAGATGTGAAGTCAGAGAACGGTTGGATTTGGCTTTCGGGTTTCACCACTGCGGTGTCATGGCATAAATGGAGGTCTTCTCACGTGGAGCCAGAAAAGTCCATTGTTGTGAAGCGTGCTGAAACTCAAGAAAGGACGACCTGGCACCGTTTGACACAGTGCGAGCGCTGGAAATCATCTCGGAGGAACTGGCCCTCGCGGAGGAGGGGCTGGGTAGCCAGAAGAAGTCTGCTTGATTTGCCTGTAACAATGTATACGACCCGGGGGTCTACGTAGAAGACTTTTTAGCTTTTGCATACTGGCTCTCGTCTTCGGAGGACCAGCAAGCTGCCTCGAAGCTGCTGTCGTCTGCCTCTCGGGGTAAACGGCCACCGAGCTATGCACAGCTACTGAGAGGGAGGAGCGCTGCTTCTCAGCCACCACCCTTGAGGCCTGTACACGAAGTGGTGCTTGCAGATGTCCGGAACACCATACTCCCAATTCCAATTCTACTAACTTACAAGAGTTTCTGAAGCCCTTATCGAGTAATGGGAGCCGGTGCAGGAGGGGTAGTAGTTGCGGTTTCGGCAATGCAAACTGCAGGCTAGACATGGAATCTATGGCCTGCAGCATCATGTGGAACGTTGTGTATGGGTTAAACGGTTAAATGTATCCACTACGTTCAAGGTCTCTTTGTCAGCAGGGGCAAGATGCATCATGCTAGCCGAAGCTCCTGTAGCCGTCAGCAGCTATAGTAGCAAGGCAGAAGCAGAATTCTAGGGTAAGCTCTCGTCCCCTGATGGCTGCAGCTGGTTGCCTTAAACCCTAAACCCAAAAGCCCTAAACCCAAAAGCCTTCAACCCAAAGGCCTTAAACCCTAAACCCTTAAGCCCTTAAGCCTAAACCCTTAAACCCTAACCTGTAGCAGGGAGGAAAGGGCCCGAAAAAGACAGAATAGAATAAACCCTAAACTCTAAACCTTAGTCTTGATCGAATCAGGTCCTTGCAAGAAGCCGAGCCTGTTGCGGCGGCATCCCTGGGCCAAGTCTACCAAGGCTGCAGTGGTTTCTGCGGCCGCCGCACAGGGATTCGGGCTTGACGTTTCGGGCTCTACTGGCTCAGAGGTCCAGGGCTGAAGTCTTCTTTGCTCTTAGGGTTTAGGGTATAGGGTTTAGGATTATTTCTAGCGACCTTGAAGTGAAGGTGACGCTGCGGGCAGTTGGGCCATAGGTATCTTCAGGCACAGTTTCATGACTACGATCCACTAGATGCCGAAAATGATTCTTCGTGCGGCTCTGCGATGGCGCCGACGTTATATAGGCATCCACTTCAGACAATTCGGTTAAGAGCTTGCGATTGAAGCCTCTTAGCCTCTTTGTGGAGAACACCTCTTTTGATTCCCTGCGTTGACAGATTGCAAAAGATGTCTACACCTGCGCCCTGCTGGCAGGCTTCGTGCGCGGGCGCAGGGTGGCCGTGAAGGCAGCTGCATGTCGTCCGTCACTGCTGTGTTTTCGGTGTCAGGATGACTGAGGCTGGAACAGAGTTGGCGGGGCACGATCCTATCTTGTGCGATGGCTCGAGGTTCTCTTCTTTGACGCCGCTTGCTTCTCTCACAAACGGAAAGCAAGCGAGACCCGCTTGTCGTCCCGGATGCAGAATGCTTCGTGGGACAGCCGTGAGGGGTTAGTCCCTGCCGCCACACGTCGCCCTTGCAATCGAGCCTTTTCGACCTAGACTCCGCTTGGAGGGAAGGAAAGTGAAGGCTATCCGTGAAAGATCACGGCTCTCAGCAGCAGTATTTGAGACAAGGCAGGAAATCGGTGCCTTGCAGCATGTATCCCCAAACCTGAAACCCGAACCCTACCACCAACATGGTATTCTGGTGACGAACAGCTCAAAGAAAAGAGGGCTCAGGCAAAAACAAAACAAACCCTTCACTATCCCTACTTGGAGGTCATGTGACTTAGTAAGTAAGGTTATAAGTACCCTAATTGGAGTTACAAGTATAGTTACCTTATTTCGAGCACATCTCATGGAGTCCGGTGTGGGTTTTTGCCCGGAGGTGCAGCGGCCCGAAGTGCGGCGCCTTGCTGCCGCCGATGCTGCGCTCTTGAGGTGTAGGGATCGGGGCGCTGTCGGCTGTTGGGGCTTAGGGTGTTCTAGAGTGGGGTGTGGGGTTTAGGATGTCGGGTTTAGGATGTAACATAGGGGCCTCAGTGGTTACAAGCATGATTACTGAATCGGATGCCCGTTTCTACCCTCCCCAGTATCAGTGCAGTCATCACTGTCGCCGGTGTCATCCTCCTCGTCGGCATCGTTTCATTTTGGTCATCCTCATGGTATCATCCACCATGATTACCTTCCTCAACGTCAGCAACATGATGTTGCTTCCGATGGCTATGACTGTCATGTCTGTTCATATGATGGTGGTGATGACGACTACATGATGTTTGACGACGCTGTTTCGCACGCAGGCATCTGCATGTCCATCGTCATCTTTATTTCGCTAGAATACCGCCATTGAAGTTGATGCGGGAAAGCATCCACGATTCGGAGTGTTGGACCTTGCCAAAATTTGTCCAGGACCATCGGAAGCATATTCTTGATCGGTGCATCACATAAAAATCCGTGTGTCCTGTCCAGGATTTCAACTATATCCATAAGCACACCCACAGATCACGGCCAGTCCTTCGCACAAGAACATGTAACTCTTTCCTGCGGGCTTTGGAAGTCAAGTTCCGACAGTCATTTTCATGTCGGAGAGTCCACAGCCAACAGACACAGGCTTCAAGAGCTAAAGTGTTGTTGCATCTAGGGTTGTAAAACCCCAAACGTAATCCCTAGACCTTAGCTGCACTTTAAAAAACAAAACCCCTAATTATAAGGTTGTAAATTTAACAGTCAGCCATTGATCCACTGCCCTCACTCATCCGAAGGCTGGCTGCCAGATTTCTGTCCGCCCTGCGCAGCCCTGGTTCCTTCCACAGCATGTTGGAGACGTCCGTTGTCTGCAGTGTTGTTTCAGGGTTGTCTTGTTACATGTCCATAAAAAGGGTCGTTGCGTTTGCCATTGCCATTTGTATCGCTGCGGTGTTATGGCATGAAGCTCTTACTTATGCTTCTCTTCCTCGTTTTGTGGTGTCGGACCTCGCTGCTTCGGGTTGGTCTGTAGCGACTGCCGCACTACAAGGGCTACAGTTGCTACTGTCGGCGTACTCGTCATGCCTGCCTCGAACTTGCTTGCAAGCCAGTTTCGAGCTGACTCCCCGAGGTGGTGAGCAGCTCATAAGGGCGAATGCTGCTTAGCCTGCATTTCTTGTCGCCTGACAGAAGCCGCAGTTGATGTTGGAGGCTTGGCGACTGCCGGGTCCGCTTCAGGCGGTGAAGGTCCTGCTGAAAAGAGGCTTGTATTTTTGAGTTCACGACCCGTACAAGTCAGCAGATGCTCAGTGCCAATATCAAGTGAGCATTGCAAACATTACAGTATGCCACTCGCCATAGGCGGCAAAGATAGGAATCGTAGAACCTCTTGGCGATGGGAGGAGCGGCGGTGGAGGTGGCACGGAGGTGGTGCTGCTAGTGCTGCGGTCTTGCATGCTCTTGCTGTCTTGTTCGGAGGTGTGCCTGAGTCTTTCTGCCATCGGAGGTGGCAAAGTGCAGGCAGAAGAACGTGGCAAAGCTGGTTACATAAATGGACAGACGACATGCACTCTGGTAGTGGCAGGCTCTGGCTGCTCATTTTGCACGTGCATGCTCTTCAGCTTAGGTTGTTGGCGCCGTCGATGAGTTTTGTTCGCGCCTCTTCGAGGATCACCCTGAGTACTGTACTATTGCCCCTGCTCATGAGATCCCAGATGCCTCCTCCCTACACAAAGCGAGGTTCCCAATCCCACCAAACCGTCAATCACAGGGGCCAGCTGCCTCAGACTCAGTGAATCTGCCCCGCAAGCAACTTCGATCTTGGCAACCACGAGATCGACGACGACGACCGGGAGCAGGACGACGACACTCCCACACCATTACTACCACAAGCACCACCGCCACGACCACGAGCACTACCACTTCCTCTATGCTGCTAGACCACTATACCCCGATGCCACTTCGCTATACCAGTATACCACGATAGCACCAGCTATACCGCTAGACCATTGTACCACTACACCACTACCACCACTCTCCGGCTGCCATTGCTAGTGCTACTACTGCTACTACTGCTACTACTGCTACTACTGCTACTACTGCTACTGCTGCTACTACTGCTACTACTGCTACTGCTGCTACTACTGCTACTACTACTTGTCTTGTCCCACTCCGACTCCTACTCCTCTACTCCTGCTACTGCGGCCGCGACAGCTAGCACTACTGCTACCGCTGCTGCCGTTGCCGCCGCTGCTCCTGCTCCAGCTCCAGCTCCAGCTCCTGCTCCTGCTGCTGCTCCTGCTGCTACTGCTACTGCTACTGCTACTGCTACTGCTACTGCTACTGCTACTGCTACTGCTGCTGCCAGTAATAGTACTGCTACCAATACTTCGACAACTGCTACTAGCAACGATATTCGGCAGGATCATGCTGATTTCTGAAGTTTACTAGTACCACGGAGGAGCTGGACTACCGACGAGAAGCGCGAAATGCGCAGCGGTTCGCATCCCTCTATGGCACGGGCCTTCGCATGTGTTGATGGCTTCGGGCAGGACTAGTCTATGAAGTTTATACATAAATTACCAGGCATTCACGCAAATTCATGCCCGTTCCTGACACTTGTTCGGCAGCCGACACCCCAGCAGTCGTGGCACGGAGCACTTGGCACTGTCGTGGCATCTACCCGATTCATCGGCATGCATCATCGCAAAGAGTGCGCCAACTTCTGTGTATGAGGTATCGTTAAGGGTGTACATGTTAAGTTATGTACATATATATATATATATATATATATGATGTATGTACACGCACATGCAGGCACGTGCACGATGAATGCAGAATATGTTCATGCTACTTCATTGCGTGCATACATACCTGCATGCATACATTACCTATCCATCCATCCATCTATCCATCCATACATGCATGCTTGCACGCATACATGCGCATACATGCACATACATAAACAAATATCCCAGTGCGTATGTACGTACGTACATGCATTCATGCGCATACACACCACTCTTCTGACCTGATTTAATCTTGGGGGTGAGGGGGGGGTGTTACATCGATGTTTGCACCTGGAATACTCCAGCTCATAATCTTGACTTCTTTCGTGGACCACCCAAAGCAACAGCCATTGTCGAGAAATTTACTTTAGGGACGGGAGGAGGGACCATACATGTGCACATGCCTACACAATCCTACATACCTTCCGACCGACGTACCTACCTACCCTTTGCGTGTCTCGGTTTTGGTTTCTGTGCATCTGTGCCGGCGGACATGCACACACGAACATATGCTGCTGGTTGTTGAGTGGGTGTCCGCCTGAGTTTTGTTACGTCAGTAGACAACATAGCAAATGCAGTGTGAACGAAAAGTTGGAGTGCAAGCTGTCGTTTGCAGCAGCGAGCCCTGTTGCGATAATGCAGGCTACTTCAGTTAGCAAAGTTTGGGTGCACTTTGGGTAAACTTCATCGGATGATCGCCCAACCATGTTCACCCAATATGCCCTAGTTGCACCTACTCCCGCGGGTAGTGTTGAAGCACGATTAGGTCTGAAGCCACGGTCCAACATCCTTAAGCAGGCTCTTCATGTCGGTTGTCATGGATCTGGTTACTATAGGGGCCGAAACAATTACCAATACTAGTTTGGGGGGTTCCTTATTATAATTATAGTAGCATGGGCCCCTTATTAAGGCCCCTAGATTACATGATTGCTGACGATTGCTCGCCCAAGAGAGTCAAGAGAGTTGTCTTGTGGGATGGTTCGCCAGCTGATGCAATATTTGAATCTCCGGCTTTGCACACCTACCTGTGCATGCATCCTGCCGTCTACCTACCAGTCATTCAAGAATGAGTGCATACACAGGACCCAACAGAGTCAAGCAGTGCGTGCAACCTAGTCCCGGCATGAGGTCCGCTGCCATGATTGCTTTCTGTTCGCAGCTTGCTTTGCATGTCCTTGCCAACATTCATGGAGCCCAGGTGACGGTGGCGAATTCCAAGACCGACTTCCGAAACCAGGCGTGCTCTGCTTTGGGGATGTGTAGTCCGGGCTGTGGAGTCCAGAATTGGACGGGCAAGCGAGACCACTGTCGTTGTTGTTCGGTTTTCCCTTTCTCTTCTTCTTCCCTCTGTTATCTCTTTTATATGCCCAATTTAGTAGATGGGTGCAGTGTTCACTGAGGCCTGAAAATACCCGACTTGGAGTCCGACTTGTGCTCCCGCTCGGCGCCCGGCCGTGGGACCGAACCTGCGTGTGGGTTGGGGGGTTTCTGGCGCAGGTAGCGGGGATGGTGCATGATTTCATTTGCGTCTTCAGTCATTCGGTTTCGATTTCAAGTTATGTGCACATCGCTGCCATAGAAGGGCAACACTGCGTACTTGCAAGATGCCATGGCAATGGTGATGAGCTTGGCATTGCTGACGATGTCGTTGACGATGACAAGGCCGATGATGGGCCTGACTGCGACACTGTTGACGAAGACGACGAGGACGAGGACGATGACGATGATGGTGGTGGTGGTGATGCTGCTGCTTCTGGAAGCATGCATGCTGATGGCATCGCAGGGGTCACCGTTGGAGGATGATGAGCGTAAAAAAATTCCAGAACTGGCGCAAATAGGTCTGAAGCCTTCTCAAGCCGGAAGGACCCGCCCCGCACGCCCCGAATGGGATCTCGAAGGAATGCTCCTCCCAACATCAACCAGAACCAGACCTGAAGCCCATCGGGATGACAAGGCTCCGGAAAGGAGCGGTGGAGTACTATAATGGCACCCAAACCCTATTCTAATCATTAAGGCCCCTAATAGTATCCCTTATATAGAACCCTTCAAAGGGATCCCTATTCTAAATTCTTAAAGCCCCTCTAGAACCCTTTAAAGGGATCCCTATTCTAAATTCTTAAAGCCCCTCTAGAACCCTTTAAAGGGAGCCCTATTCTAAATTCTTAAGGCCCCTCTACTTGGAGGATCATGGGACTTAGTAACTAGGGTTATAAATAAGGTAACTATACTTATAACTCCGATTAGGGTACTTATAACCTTACTTAATTCTTAAGGCCCCTCTTTTTTTTTTTTTTTAAAAAAAAAGGCCCCTCTGCTACCCCGACCATGGGAAGCGTCCGAGGTCGGCTCCTGGTCATGGAGCGGGCGCCTGGGTTTAGGGTTTAGGGTTTTTAGGGTATTTAGGGATTAGGGTTTAGGGTTTAGGGTTAGAATTAAAGAGCACCCTGAACCCCTTCAAGAGCGCTAGCTGGAAAGCCTACGCCGCTTAAGATCCGTGACCTGATGGAAAGCTGGTGTTTAGTCTTGAACCCGTGCCTTGATCCCCAGTTTTCAAAAAGCTGGCCGATGGAAGTTGGAATCTTGGCTTGTCAACATTGGTTGTTTTGCCCTTTGCTGGCTCGCAAGGTTTCCTTTCTGAGCGTCTTAGATGTACTGTGTGAATGTACTTTTGTCCCATGGTAGGGAGGAGCTTTTCAGGGTCGTGTACTATTGGGGCCTTACTAGTTACCTATACTAGTTAGGGGGGGTTCCTCACTGTAAGTATAGTATATAATCTACCCCAAACCCTATTCTCATTATTAAATAGCCCCTCTGCTGTAGTAGAACAGGCTATTCGGAATATGGTCGCTCGAGCTGTGCAGTTGTCAGGTTCCGGAGGTTGAAATCTCATTTTGGGGATGAGATGTTTCCGAGCCCAAACATCTCATCACTTAGAGGGCGGGATCCACTGGGTCAACTCTTCTTGAAGCCGCGAAAGTGGGGCGTAGTTGCGCCTTGAATGTAGCATGGGATGAAGGGGGATTGCAGGACAATACGCGCCCTCTGAGAGAAACTGGCCCGTCGATTTAAATTCATGCCTTTTCCCACGAATGTGAACTGTAGAGCCGCGCAAAAGTTGCCCAGGTGGGTGGATGGGGAGCGCCTGGTCGCTGAAAGTGCATCCGGCGAGGCTCCTGGGTGTGTTCAGCACGTTGCAGAGAGCGAGGGGTTCAAGCACTGCTGGCGGGCTGAGGCATAGGTGTGAACTAGGCCCAGGCCTCTTCTAATCGAAAGCCCAGAAGGATTTTGCTGCAATCTAGGTTATCATCGTCAAACCAAGTTTTGGGTTCTGGCCTTCACCCCCCCCTCCGACAATTAGGTGTCAAATGATGTTACGTACACCAGTAGTCAAACTGGAGGTTTCCATTTCGATTGCTGCCTTCCCTGCACCTGGCAGCTTGAATCAGCCTAATTTAACTACGTGGAAAATTAAGATGTGCATTGAGACAAACTCTCAGCTCGCAGGTGTACTTGCCCTCCCAAGGAGGAGAACTCGAGCACTCCCTCATCAATGCTCTGTGCCAACTCCAACACTCGTTGCCATTAAAGCTCGATAGAAAGCCCAAAAGCAGCCAAAACCCACAGCCCTCCTCCCGAAACTCTGAGGCTCACGGGCCAGAAGCTTGAACTCGAACGCTGGAAGATCTGATCTTCAGGATCTGCCTTTGGTTGAGCTGGGCATCACCGCCACCCTCCTGTCTTCACCTCAGTCTCCAAAAGGGACAGGGCCCGAACCGCCGCACTTCACCATGGCAAGGTCCACTGCGAGCATGAACATGGGGCAGTAGCTGTGGACCTAGGCAAGTAGGAAAGCCACTGAGTTCTCAATCGCTGTGCCTGCATTACAAAGCTGTCCTTCGCTCTCTTTGAACTCGGAACCCTTCCTCGTCTTCGTATTCGTCTTCGTCGATGAATCTGAAACTCTCGTACCCGAACCCCGGATTGAAACCCTTCTCGGGGCACAGGGCACTAGTTCGCATCGCATCTGCTCCATGACATGTGCCTTGCAGTTGGCCAGGATAGTGACAGCACTGGATATTAAGTTTTTAGTTTTTTGTACTCTCGCCCACGTCTGTCTTCGCTATCCCGGCGTTGGCTGCTGCATAAGACAGGTTAGCAACTTCAGAACGGACGTACTAGTAGGTTGTCGAGCAACTAGTGAGCACCGTTTAACTGTCCATCCCTTCTGTCCAACACCAAAACAGACCCAGCATTGCCCTCTGCCGACTTGCATGTACACCGGGTCTATACTCAGACTGTCCTCGCATAGGTTTAGGGTTTAGGGTTTAGGGTTTAGGGTTTAGGGCTTAGGGTTTAGGGTTTAGGGTTTAGGGCTTAAGGCTTGGAGAACGCATTCAGACATGCGATTTGGACTGGACCTTCCCTGCACTTCTGAGGCAGCTGCTGGGTACCGGCGTGATGCACACGGATCCGCATGGGGGCAACCTGTTGAAGGCACCACTTCAGTGGGTCCATATGGGAGTTTCCCAAAAATTAGGGGTAGCTTCATGTTTTGTGGTCCTTGTAATAAGGATGCTACCATATTAGGGTTCCCTGTTTCCGGAAACTGCCAGAGGATCGGAGGTTTTGTTGTATGCTGTACTCCTTGTGACTATGCGGCTTAAGTTATATCAGCCAGTACATGCATGATCATTCTCATCTTTGTTCGATGCCTCCATCGAGCCTGTCATGGCTCGTTGCTGCAAGATGCTCTCAGATAGCTGCAGTATAGCCTTCTATGTTGGTATCCCCACTTTTTAATAGACAACTTTTGCGACCTGCATCATCTTTTTCAGGCGCTGCACGAAGTGTTTTGTGCCTGTATACCGAGGGTTGTGTATGTGTGCAGTATTCAGCATTGTTGAGGTTGAAATATCAGTGCGGATGAAGTGCCAATGTGTGTCCCTGCTGTAACATGCTGTGTTCCGAGGTTATACCTTCGGCTCCTACAAAAGTTATTGGTACAGAAGTGATGGTTCATAACTTCGGGACCGGGAAACAACCAAAGACTGTTTCTTCGTCTCCGATGCTCTAGTTCCGGGATGTTTCCGTTGTCCTACTTGCTGCTTCGTACTTTCTGTTTTTGATGCTGCTTGTTGCTGTTGCTGTTGCTGTGGCTGTGGCTGTGGCTGTGGCTGTGGCTGTGGCTGCTGCTGCTGCTGCTGCTGCTGCTGCTGCTGCTGCGGTCGGTGGTTGTTGCCGTTGCGGTTGTGGTTGGTTGCAGTTCGTATGGCTGCGATGGCTATGATTCTGGTTATGGTGGTGGTGTTGGTGTTGTTGTTGTTGTTGCTGCTGCTGTTTCAGCTGCTGTTGCTGGTGCTGCAGCTGTTGCTGCGGCTGTGGCTGCGGCCGCGGCTGTGGCTGTGGTTGTGGTTGTGGTCGTCGTCGTCGTCGCTGTCGTTGGCATTGTTGTTGTTGTTGTTGTTGTTGCTGCTGCTGCTGTTGTTAGCCTCTCGGCTCAGGAAAGGTCAGGCTAGTACAGTCGCCTTTTTCCTTTCTTGCCATGGCATTTGTCAGCGCCTGAGCAGTCCCGGTCCCAAGTCCGGGAGGGAGTATTAGATTTACAGCTCTCTAACATCTCCCAGAGGTGAGGGTTGTCGGTATTGCGAAGCCGACAGGAGCCGTACTCAACATGAGTGCTGCGAAACAGCCTAGTGGTTCGACCAAGCATCAGCCCGTTCCTAAAGGGAAGGGTAAACGCTCTTATCAAAGGGCAGCACGAAAAGCTCTGCTTGAAGGAAGTGCGGTCTACAAGGGAAGGACGATGTCGTCAACAGAGCTTGGAGTTGCTCCGGCACATGTAAAGCCCACCAATCCCGGCAGAAGGACTCGGCCTTCAAAATTTACAGAAGATAAGAATCTCAGCTATCTATCCTGGAACGCAGGATCTCTCACAACAGCAGTTTGGGAAGAGTTACTCTCCGTACTGCAAAGTGCAGCATTTCAGGATGTGAAGCTGGTAGCAATTCAGGAAACACACTGGAGGGGCTCATGGCAATTCAGCAAGTCAGGTTGGCACGTGATCAGCTCTGGCTCCACAGGGGAGAAGGGAGCCGGGGTCCTCATAATGGTGCACTCCACGCTGTGCAAGTCACAGGATCTTCGCTACAACGAGGTTGTTCCAGGACGAGTTCTCCAGGTCCGGGTGCCGAGCAACGGCATCTCACTGGACGTCTTCAGCTGCTATCAATACGTTTGGCGCTCTAAGGAGACTGTCGCTCAGAATAAGGAAACCCGGAAGCAGACCCTTCATGCCCTTAGTAAGTCCATCCGAGCTGTTCCCAATCGCAACACTCTCCTTGTGCTAGGAGATTTTAACTCCTCGCTCAAGACCGACAACAAACACGTGGGACCATGCACGATCCAGGCCTGCAGACTAGGGCATCGCGGATCTAAGGATCTCCAGTCATTACTGTCGGAACACCAGCTAGTCGCCACCAACACTTGGGGAGTGCATAGACCAGCCACCCACGAACAAGGCAACTCAGTCTCACAGATTGACTTCTCGTTTGTCAGGATTGCACAGTCCCAAGGCCCTGCCAGGTTTTGCCGGCCACTAAGGACCTTTCCAGTGGCATCCTGGAGGGATGGCAGTAGGCATTTCCCCCTTCTCGGTAAACTGAGGCACAGCAGGAGATACTCCGCCCAAGCCTCAAAACCCTATGACCAGCAGGCAATGGAGGACTGCTACAGACATCGTTCCCCGAAAATACAGGCATTTGCCAGGGAAGTAGACTCCCTCCTTCAGGATCATCCCCAAACCTGGCAGAGTCTCCATCAAGCAATGAACTCAGCCCTCATAACTCACTTTCCCAAGAGAAAGGGAGCAGCGCAACGAGCAGATCTCAGCATTTGGGCAGAGCGCACAGTGTTACGCTCACTCCCAATGTCCGTCAAGGTCTTAGCAGAGTTCTTGCCGGAGCTGCAGGTCCGAATGGTATTTCGCTGTTGGCTGTCAATGTCTCAGCAAAGTGCACAGGCGAAGGTAGCAAAGCGTCAGAAGCAGGAAAGGCGGAGACAGGAAATAGATGAACAGCTCGAGCAGGCAGAACACAAATCCAAGCAAGATGGGAGTCATTCCCTCTACAAGGTGATCAAACGCTTCCGGTCTGGGAGGCCTCAGGAACGAGTTCAGCTACGTGACTCAGAGGGTCGCTTCCTCACAGCCAAGGAAGAACGTAGACAACTAGAGGAATACTCCACTGAGCTGTTTGGAGCAGGGGACGACTTCCCGCTCACAGGGATACAAGGCAGCCTGCACATCACCGAGCAAGAAGTTCAAGAACAGCTAGGCACGATAAAGCTTGGCAAAGCAGTTCCTAAAGAAAGTCCTCCCATAGTAGCGTGGCGCTCCCTAGGCCCCAATGCTATTCGGCTTATTTCGGACACTCTCAATAAGGAGGTCACTGCAGGAAGGCTTTCGGACGGCGTCACCTCGTCACAGATCTCTTGGCTTCCAAAGCCCCCCAAGAAGCCGGATAAGCCCACATCACTCCGTCCGATCGGGGTGATAGCACCTGAGGGCAAGGTCCTGGCAGGACTAGTGAGGCAGAGACTCAAGTCCACCCTCCATCAAGCAATGCAAGGAGTCTCTCAGTTTGGCTTCGTACCAGGTAGGGGCACAGAGGAGGCGATCTGTAAGGCACTCACACATGTGGACCAGGCCAGGTTCAGGCAGGCCCTTACAACAAGAGCAGCTGGTAAAGGACAACAGGGGCTTAAGCTGAGGGGCAGTCTCACGATGAGCGTAGACATGAGCAAAGCTTTTGATACTGTGGACAGGATACGATTACGAGAAGCCCTGGAAGCTGAACAAGCAGACCCTCTTCTTATAGAGGTGGTGGGCCATCTCCACATCAAAGCCTTGTACAAGATGACAGCCAGCGATCAGAGCTTTGAGATAGCTACACGCAGGGGAATCAAGCAGGGATGCAAGCTTGCACCTTCCCTATTCGCCTTTGCATCCGGGCTTCTCTTCAGGAAGCTCTCTGGAAAAATCAGCCCCCCCGAACTAGTTAAACTACTCACCATGTACGCGGATGACAGCTTGATTCAGTCGCACTTCGAGTCTGAGTCTGGCCTCATTACAGCACTAGGATACTGCGACCTTCTTCTGGATCAATTGGTTGAACTTGGGTTCAAGGTCAATCCGTCCAAGTCAGCTATACTGCTGCAGCTACAAGGCGGTTCAGCCTCGACGATAAGGAAAAAGCTATTTCGCCAGGTAGATGGAGAGAAGTTTGTCGAACTCCCTTCGGGCAGGTTGATATCGCTGCGGTACCAGGTCCCATACCTGGGGGTCATTCTTTCTTATCATGATTATGAAATGAAGACCCTTAAACATCGGCTGTCATCTAGTAAGTTAGCCATGTCAGAGGTCGCCCATGCAGTTAGGAACCATCGAGTCCTATCAGTCCTTAACCCTTTGCGCCGAACCAGAACCACAGGGTTTAGATCAACAAGGCTTATATGAAAGGAACCCAAAATCTTATTTTTGTATGTGGTTGGCTTTATCTGTGTTTAAAAGTTTTTAAAAGTCGTTTAACGATTTTATTTGTATTTTAAAGTTTTTTTTCGTATTCAAAAGTTTTTAAAAGTCTTTTAACGTTTTTATTTGTCTTTTAATGTCTTTATTTGGTTTTAAGGTTTATATTTTTGTGAATTATAAGTATTTGGTTGTGATTGAGTCAAGTGGCTTCCTGTTGTTCTACCTGGTTTCCTGCTGTTGTACGTCTACAAATTTGTTGTTTATTTGTTTTTGAAATTATTATTTCATCAATTTAACCATTTTTGGTTGTGATTGCGTCAAATGATAAACGGCATCCTGCTGTTCAACCTGGCTTCCTGCTGTTCTACGTCTACAAATTTGTTTTGTTTGTTTTTAAAATTGTTTATCAATTTAAGTTGGGGGTTGTGATTGATTCTAAGGGTTTAAGGTGTCCTTTGAAATGCCTTCCTCACATGGATTCGAGCGGTGCAGTGGTGTGTCGTACAGTAGTAGTACAAGTAATAGCACAGTAGTAATGCAGTAGTACAATAGTAGTACCGTAATTAGTAGTGACGAAACGCAGATCCCCAAATCACGCAGATTTGTATTAAAAATAAGTTCCCAAATCATGAACCGCAAGGGCTCCCCCTACGGCTGTCTAAAAACTCGCAGCTCGCAAGGGGTGTCCGGTGCCTGTCCCCATAGCAAAATCATCAAATCGCAAGGCGTGTCCCTCGAAAGTAGGGGGTGGGTCGGGTGCGGGGGGGTGGGGTCGGCTGGGGGGCTGGGCTGGCTGGGGCCACGATTTGGCGTCTTGGAATTGGGCTGTGCTGGTGTTGGGGCTGGGGGGATGGCCAGTCCCCGGCTCAATCACCCCAGTGTGGATTGCTTTTCCTAAATCCGTGACCAGACTGAGCCAGGTTTTCTATATCTTGTTTTGCTTCCAAGCAGGAGGCGACGTTGTGATTCGTTTTGTGTAAAGAAGTTTTGGGCCAAGACACACAACAACAGACTTGCACAAAACAGTCACCAAGCAAACACAAACAAGTAGCAACATGCCAAGCGCATGCGAATACTTAAATTGACTAATAGCATCACCCCATTAATACAGGTTAATGTGAGAGTCCTTCTGACTAGTTGATGCGTGTTTCCTGTGCTTATTCGGGCCTGTATCAAAAAAATGTGGCCTTAATGATTAGTGCGTTCTTTGTTGGGCCGACTGATTTTTTTGTACTTCTCTTCTACGACTGTCCTACTACTGTACTATTACAATACTAATGCACTGCTGTACAGGAGTGTAGGCCGGACGAAAAAAGTTTTCAACATGAAAGGCTTTTAGTGGTGCTATCTTGGAGTGATCGTGGTTTGGATTTTGGTCGTGCCCACACCCCGCTAAACAACTCCAGGTACTCCCACACCCTCGTAATGTACCCCTACTGTACTACCACTTTACTACTACCCTCTTACTACTGTACTTCTGTACTACTATTGCACTGCTACTGTAAAACCTAATGGGACACCCCTTGCGGGCCCCAGGCCCCAACCCCAGCCCACCACCGCATCTGTTAGCAAAATCTGGCGGAAGTGAGCCGCAACCGAGCGGAAAGCCTGTAAATACCGCGTTTAAACAACGGCCAGGGATCCCACACATCTGCGGGCAAAATCTGGCGGAAGTGATCCGCCACCGAGCAAAAAGCCTGTAAATACCGCATTAAACAGAGGGCCAGGGATTTCACACATCTGTTGGCAAAATCTGGAGCCAGATTTTGCCAACAGATGTGTGAAATCCCTGGCCCTCTGTTTAATGCGGTATTTACAGGCTTTTTGCTCGGTGGCGGATCACTTCCGCCAGATTTTGCCCGCAGATGTGTGGGATCCCTGGCGGTTGTTTTAACGCGGTATTTACAGGCTTTCTGCTCGGTCGCGGCTCGCAGGGAAGGCTGGGCGTGCGGAAGCAGGCAGGCATGGGCTGGGGGACTGGCGGGTGGGGCGGGCCCTCTCTCCTTGACTACACCCTTTTCTCCCTTCACCCACCCCACCCAGCCTCTCTCCTTGACTACACCCTTTTCTCCCTTCACCCACCCCACCCAACCGCCCCAGCCCCAACAGCCCCAGCCCCAGCAGCCCCCGCAGCCCCAGCCCCAGCAGCCCCAGCCGAGCAGCCCCAGCCCCAGCCCCAGCAGCATTTGATCATGAAGCCTTTTCTGGAAGATCGGCCCGGCAAAATCTTAGAAGACATTTGTGGCACTTGTGGCACGCCCCGGAAAAATCTTATTAAATCTTATTGAATCTTATTAAATCTTATTGAATCTTATTAAATCTTATTGAATCTTATTGAATCTTATTGGTTCATCATTTTTAAAAGGGACACGACTCCAGACCGCCCCAAAAAATCTTATTGAATCTTATTGAATCTTAGAAGACATTTGTACAATTGTGGCACGCCCCGGAAAAATCTTATTGAATCTTATTAAATCTTATTGAATCTTATTGAATCTTATTGAATCTTATTGAATCTTATTGCTAAGCCCTGTTGATCCAAGCTTTGTGGTTTTGGCTTGTTGCGAATTTATGACTTTTTCCTTGGAAAATCGCAAATATTCGCCACCGTTTCGCGGGGGGCTCCCGCCCCCCGCACCCCCTGGATCGAGGGCTTTCCCCCCTCGAGCTCCCCCCTTCCCCCCAAGCCCCCCACCGGGGGAAAGGGGGGGATACCCCCCCTTGAACCCCCCGTGGAAGCATCTTTTCTTGGATAGATAGATCGAGATTCCCTTTGCAGGGAAATTATGTTAAATCTTATCAGTGTTAGAAAGGAAAACAACCCAAATAAAATCTTACTACATCTAACTATAAGTCTCATTAAATCTTAATTCGTCTTCAAAAATTATGAAGTCCCGAGCCCGGTCCCCAGCCCTCGCCCTTGCGCCTTATCAGCCCACCTCCCAGGCCAGCCTCGCCCCCGCGCCAAACTCACAGCCATGACCCTATAAGCACATATAGATACCAGATATGACAGCAAACAGCAAAACCTTTAAAGAGCAAAGACAAAGCACCCACACAAAGCAAAGTTTACAGCGGCGCTCCCTGCTTGAGTCGATGAACACACTACTGTGCTTGTACTGTGCTACTACTGTACTACTATTGCACCAATGTACTACTGTGCTGCTGTACTGCTGTACTTTGTACTACACGCCACTGTACCGTACCAGGCCTCAAACTTGGTCGATCGTGGGGGTGTTTAGGTTGGAGGCAAAAGTCTTTAACATGAAAGCTTTTTAGTGTTGGTAGTTATCTTGGAGTGATCGCGGCTTGGTTTCAAGTTTTTGGTGATCCCCAAACCCCCCGACCGCGGCGTTCGCGCAGGTTTCAAACCGACCCTGCGACCCCCCATTTCCCTTCTAACTTAACCAAAGCCATTCAGACCCTCAGCCAGCCGAACCCCGGTCCAGGGGGTCACGGACACCAGACTATTCAAGCCAAAAACCTTTGGTCGAGGGGGGGTGGCTATTACACGGCCACCACATTACAGGTAGCAGAGATACAAGAAGAAGCTCGATGATGCGCAGGTGAATAAACGTAATAGTCCAGCAGTAATGCATGTAATAGTACAGTAGTAATGCAGTAGTAGTACAGTAGTAGTACGGTACGAGGTTTTTAAGTGTACTTGGAGCTGTTTAACGGTTTTGGGGGATCACCAAAGGCCGGAAACCAAAAGCCCCGATCACTCCAAGATACTACCAACTTTCATTTTGTAGACTTTTGCCTCCAACCTACACTCCCCTCCACAATCGACCACGTCTGAGGCCCGGTACGGTACAGTAGTAGTACAACAGGGTAGAGTAGTACAATAGTAGTACTGTAGTACGACAGTCGTACAGTAGTAGTTACAGTGCAGTACGAGGGTTTAGGGGTACTTGGATCTGTCTAGAGAGGTTTGGGGACGACCAACAGTCGAAGCCAACCCACGGTCACTCCACGAGAACTACCAAAACTGCAAACCTTTCACTCTGAAGACTTTTGCCTCCAACCTACACTCCCCTCCACTCGACCACGTCTGAGGCCTGGTGCGGTGCAGTGGTGTGTCGTGCAGTAGTAGTACAAGTACTAGCACGGTAGTAATGCAGTAGTAGTACAGTAGTACAATAGTAGTACCGTCGTAGTACTGTAGCGGTGCCATAGTAGTACAGAAGTATACTTGTAAGAGGGTAGTAGTAAAGTGGTAGTACACTAGTATTAAAGTAGTTGTACAGTAGTAGTACAGTAGTGGTACAGTAGGAGGGTGTGGGAGTACCTGGAGCTGTTTAGCGGGGTGGGCACGACCAAAAGCCCGAAGCCAAGCCACGATCATTCCAAGATAACTACCAAAACTGAATCCCATTCATATTGAAGACCTTAGCACTTTGCCTTTCAGCCATTACCCTTAAACCCTATACCATGGCACTCTGCCTTGTAACCCTAAACCCTAAAACCCTGAAACTCTAACCCTAACCCTCTCATTACCCTCAAACCCCTAATAATTACTATGGCACTCTGCCTTCTAACCCCAAACCCTAAAGACCCTGAAACTGTAAACCCTGTGCCAGGTCTTCTTCATCCTCGTCTTCTCGGAAAAAACCTTAAAAATGTAGAAAAAAATACTTTTTTTGTGTTTTAAAGTTTTTAAACACTTTTAAAAGTTGTTTAAAGTCTTTAAAAGTCTTTCAAAGTCTTTTAAAGTTTGTAAAAGCTTTTAAAAGCTTTTAAAAGTCTTTTAAACGTCTTTTAAAGTCTTTTAAAGTCTTTTAAATGTCTTTTAAAGTTTTTAAAAGTCTTTTACATATTTTAAAAGCCTTTTAAAGTTTTGAAAAGTCTTTTAAAGTTTGCAAAAGTCTTCTAAAAGTTTCTAAAAGTCTTTTAAAGTCTTCTAAAAGTTTTTAGAATGTTTTTTCTTGCATTTTAAAGTTTTTAAAAGTCTGTAAAAGTCTTTAAAAGCCAACTCTGTCGAAAAAGCCCTGTGGATCTAAACCTTGTGGTTCTGGTTCGGTGCAAAGGGTCAATGAATCAGACAGACGTCGTCTGTCAATCTGGACAATAACTGCGTGGGCCTCTGCTCTGTATGCCCTTCACGTGGTAGGTCTGACACAGCAGGGATTGCAGAAGCTCCACTCACACATGATGTACCAACTTAGGTTTGTCCTGCGGAGTTACTCCCAGGAAACGAAGGAATCCAACCAGGAGTTACTCCGGAGAATACGGATCCCTCACGTGAAGGAGCAGCTGCAAAAGAGGCTTACACAGTTCATTAAGAGACAGCAACACTCAGATCCTCAGCTTCTACCACACTACAAGCTGCGCGCTGAGGCAATCAGCCAGGCTCTGGAAGGCCTTGCCATTGACTTTTCCTCTCAATCAGTAGCGGATAAGATCCTGACCTGCGGCGAGTGTGGAGCGTGTCTCTCCGGTACCGGGGCACTCCGTCGCCACCTGAAGAAGGCCCACCCAGATTCGCAGCAAAGCCTGAAAGGACCCAGATTTGATCCCATTTTGCACTCAATGCCAGGGTCAGCAACCTGCATCGCCTGTAGAGCAACATTCCGAACAGTGTTCTCTCTGCGCAAACACGTAGAAGCTTCTACATGTCCTCGGGTAGAGCTCTTGCTTCGACAACAGGAAGAGCTCCCTTTAGAAGCCCAGAACCGGATTTCACTTACAGCCACTCTACAGTCTGATGCCCAGGAAAATCCGGAAGGAGCAGCTCGAAACCCGGTGTTCCACGATTACCTGATGGAGCACTGTGCACTCTGCGGTCAGGTCCTTGTTGGTCAGAAAGGTGCCAAACAGCACTTAAACAAGCAGCATCCTGAAGTGATGGCCAAGCTTGAGAAAACTCTCCAACCAAGACTTGCTCAGTTTAAGGTCTTCTTTCACAAAGGAGATAGCTGTCGCTATTGCAAACTCCGTGTGGATGCCCCGGGTAGACATGCTCAGCAGTGCGTTCCACTACTGCAGGTGCACGTACTGCAGGAGGTAGCGCGTCAGCAGCTCAGCAAGCAGCCCCGAGAATACACTCGAACAAGGCCCACGACCTCTGCGAAGACAGCCACAAAGAAGCCCACAGCTTCAATGCCAGGTATTCCCCTTCCTGAATTTAGACTGGAAGGCTTTCTCCTGCTAGCCAACACTCGCAACCACTGCTATGCCAACTCAGGTCTGCAGTGTCTGCACTGGCTATCTGATTCCACAGAGGCGCCTTTTCACGAGGCTTCTCGGATCAGTCTACTCGCGAGAATCACCCCTGAACACAGAGTCTTCTCGGAGCTCACCACAGGATGGCTCTTTGACGGAGGACAGCATGATTCTGCAGAGTTCCTGCAGCAAGTGTTTAGGAATCTCTCTGCATCACAATTTGGACAGTGGGAAACTCGAGCATCAGTTCCAGAGGGTGTGATAGTCGATGAAGAAGGAGGTTCTCCCATTCATCTTGCCACGGCGATCAAGCCCAACCTGCAGGACATGCTAGTGGCATGGTCGTCTCAGGAGCGCTCATGTGCTCTCATAGAAGCTGCACAACAGGTGTGCTTAGCCTTACCGAGATTTGCAGGTGAAGCAAAGGATCACACCTGCATTGCCATTCCACAGCAAGTTCAGATTCCTGTCTTCCTAGATCACACTTCCCGAGTCTCCTTCTGTACCTACACAGCTGAGGCAGTAATTATTCACCTAGGCATGGAGGCCACTAGTGGTCATTATCGAGCAGCAGTACACAAACTAGAGTCTTGGTATATTGGCGATGACTCTCATCCTCCTATCCCCTGCACCCTTGAAGATCCCCTGCTGCAACAAAATTGTTACGTCATTTTCTTCTCTCGCAGCGCCGTCTCTCACGAGCCCCACGCAGTAGACATTCACCCGAACAATGTCTCTGCAAGAGCTCTTCCAGCGAGCTTCGATGGATGAAAGCTTCTCCTCTAAAAGGGGAGAGGCCGCCCCCTCAGGAGGAGATTCTCCCCTGAAACGCCAACGCGGTGGAGCTACTCCCCAGCAGGGCGGCAAAGGACAAAAAAGAGGGGGCAGAAGCAGGGGACGAGGAAGTGGAGGTCGCGGGAGAGGAGCAGCCAGAGCGCAAAACGGGAACGGTGGAAACAATCACCAGGCACAAGGCAATGTATCGCAAGAGCTGATCAACGCAATAGCAAGGCTGGCGCTCCGACATGATGAACAAATCACAGCGATTGCCTCGGATGTGACATTCGTATCTTATGTCCGAACTGAAGACCACTCGATCCTACCTCATCTCTACGAGGAATCTCAGCGAATCAAGAACAGTCCTATCGGGATTCCTCCCAGGGCAGCTTTGACCTTGAAGTTTCTCCGTGAACTCAAGGAGAGATTGGTGACTACCAGTCGTGATAAGAGCATACAGGAGCGCCTGCAGAACGATGAGCTGATGACGCAGGACGGCGAATGGCCGTTCCTGGAGTGGAGCCCCACCGATCAGAAGATGACCGAGACGGTGGAAGACCCTCTCACCACGGCTCAAGTCGTGTCAGGCCTGGGGGACGCAATCACTAGAATATCCTCAGATCCGGAACACATCAAGCTCTTCAAAACCTCGCGGCCACTGACCGAAGGCATGACGGGAGGTCCGGTCCGAATCCAGATCCAACTGTCAACCAGGGCGGCCACATCTGAACTGCAGGAAACCTTGCAGTCCTTAATTGGCAACACTGCATTTTCGCTCATAAACGCGGATTTCCAGCGAATGGGAACTCAGCCATCGCCGCTGGTTCGCCAGATTCGCGACTTGCTCTCCTGATCTTTCCCGAGGACAAGATCTTTTCAGCTCAGCCCCACGAGTGGGCTGGACTGGAACCTAGAGCTCAGTAGAAGCGCAGCAAATCTTACGAAGAGGAGTTGCTCCCACTTAGCCCCTTCCCCTAGCATGCTCGTGCCCGTGAGGAGACTGAAGCGTCTTCGACGAATGGCGAGGAGGCCCTCCCGCGGAGCACTGCACTCATGTTGGCACCGCTTGCATTGCCGCACATGTTCCTTTATGATGAAGCTCTCAGGCTCAAAAAGCTAATCAATCAGACTGTGGTTCTCCTCGACCATGTATGATCAGACGCCAACTCGACTGGCCATGATGCTGCTCCCGACGATCGCAGCGGTGCACTTTCTGCACCAGAAGTCCCAAGGTGTGGAGATACTCCCCTGGGCCGTGCTCACAGAGCTGCTAGAGAGGGTGAAGGGGCTTGGGCTCATCACTAAGGATGAGATCCTGAACCTTGCCGTGGAGATACTCCCGGAAGGTGGGATCCGAAAGGTGCTCACACACCTCCACTCCATATCGGGGATCGATGAATGGGGACAAATCCGACATAGAAGACGAAGAGCCCTGGTTGAACAGGGGATGCAGTACCTCTCTTTGGTTCGCATCCATGGTGGAGACCTGCTTTCCCCAACAAGCCTCGGTTACCACCGGTACGACTTGGAGACAATGGAACGCGAATCCCATATCACGGGATACATCGCCAAATATCTCCCTGCTGAGTACCAAGAGGCATACCAAGCTGATGTGCAGACGTTGAGGTCTCAGTTTTTTGCTGAAGACGGCAGACTCAACCTGGCCTCGGCGACGTGGGAGGTAACTTACAATCACCTCAACGCCGTCACTTCCTGAGCCAAGTGAGAAGAGGAGATGCTCCCTAAGCAGGAGCTCCTGCAACAAAGAGAGGAGTTTCTCCCTCGTTTGGCGTAGAGCTGGTGGAGTTACTCCCCAGGGGTTTTTGAACCAAAGAGTTATAGGTGGAGCTTCTCCCCTATTTGGTGGAGTTTCTCCCCCAACGAGGGGTGTACAGCTGGTGGAGTCTCTCCCTAGGGGTTTTTAAAAGCTTTGAGTCGCTGCCTGCAATAATTCTGCCTGCACTGAGACACACTGACCGAACAGCACTCCTCCATCCGTGATGCAGGTCTCCTTGTGGTGGCCTGGAGCTCAGTGGCCTAGGCCTAGCTGCCTGCTTCGAAGCCAGCTTGAGTCAGCTTCAGCCAGCTTGAGCCAACAACCGCAGCTTTCTCTCAAGACTCAGCACCATGTCCAGACCTGAGTCAACACAGGATCCCTCGTTTCAAGCGGAGTACGAGGAATTCTGTCAGCGACGGGTACGTGAACAACTTCCGCATGTCACGTATCGCAATTTCCTGCGCCAGTGGAGGCGCTCCGCTCGTGCTCACGGCGAAAGCTATCCTGCACATAAAGGAGCCTCTAAAGGTACTGGTGGACAGGAAGAGCAGGGAAGCGGAAAGGGTGGAGTCACTCCCCCTCCTCCTCCTTCCAAGAAAAGAAGTACAGGGCAAGGCGAGGGTGGAGATACTCCCCCAGCAGCAAAGGCCAAGAGCGGAGATCCTCCCTCTGGGGACCCCATCACGGAAGCTGCGATCAAAGTTCTTCAGTCAGCTGGTTATACCCCCTTTCCCAGTCTGATGTCAGACTGTGATGGGAACATCACTGAGCTGAACAATCACCGAATTATGGTGACAGTCACTCAGCAGCTGCGAGATGGTCTCAATCAGGTGGAACGACCCTCTCCGGAGGTAGCCAATGCTCTCCTGGAGACCTTCCTGGCCTCCCGCCGGGGACTTGCCAATGAGCCTTTGCATCCTAAACTTGGATATCCCACAGCTGAAGAGAATGGGTGGTTTCGTTTTGAGTATTCTTCACCTAACATCCTTCCTGCAGGGGACAGCGAGGTTGCATTCCACGGTACACACCTGGAATGTTTGCATGGGATACTGGCCACAGGCAGGCTACTTCCTTCGACACCTGACCTCTCCGGCACGCGAAGCTTCGAGGCACGACCAGGCGTGTATCTTCACAGGATGTCAAACAGGCATCTTGCTGCCGGCTACAGTTGTCTGGTGAGGATAGGACCTCGGCACATATTCGTGCGGCCCATGTTTGAGGTGGAGGCTGCGCATTCTGGATCGCAAAAAAAGGGTAAGAAAACAAACCAACTGATATACTCCTATGATGCAGTCAAAATCCGAGCGCTGCTACTGCAAATATCAACCAAGGAGACACTCACCTTAGGTGAGTACCTCCGAGAGTGGAGCGGCTTGTTGGAGATACCACTGAGACATGCTCGGGAATCCTTTTCGGCGCTGGGATACGAGCTGCCTGGCGACGCCTCGTCAAGTGGAGTCAAGGAAGGAGGAGTTGCTCCCCTTTCTTCTCGCGAGCAGGCATCCAGCTCACAGGGTGGAGTTTCTCCCCCGACCATGGTGCCAGAGACTGATCACAGCTCAACAACGCCACGCAGCTCCACTATAGTGGCCTGGGAAGGCCAACCAGGCGATCTAGGGGAATATCGCACTGCCTCTACGAAGCCGGAGAGCAGCTTCTCGATTGAAGTCTCGAAGGCTCTAGCAGCTTCGCTCCGGCACGGACATAAACCCTACCTCAGCGTCACTTCAGCTGGCTGGGCCAAATTAGAGGAAGTCCTGAGATGGCCAAGAGTGCAGGCCCAGCACGCCACGGCAGGCGACCTCCTGGAGGTCGTTCGGAGTAACGAAAAAGGCAGGTACGAGCTGGGCGATTGCCAAGGCCAGAAGTACATCAGGGCTCTGCAAGGACATTCTCGCTCTGATGTGGACTCCAACGAAGTGTTGGAGGAACTCACGGAGGAGATGCTCCCCAGAATGCTGTATCATGGCACGTTCTGGTCCTTGTATGACTCCATACGCCAACGAGGCCTTTTGCCTCAGAAAAAGATTTCCAAGGGTCGCGGCAAAGGTGGACGTGGCAGAGAGGGACGACAGCATGTTCACCTCGTCTCGGATCAGGACTATGGGAGACCTGGTGTTTCTGGAATCAGAGACAGCTCGTCGATGCTGGTGGCGGTCGATCCACGCAGAGCCATGCAGGAAGGGGTGCAATTTTTCCGTAGCAAGAACGGCGTCATTCTCACCCCCTCTGAAGTGCCCCCTTCTGTCATAGAGTACTACCAGAGCCTGAAATCAGGTACTAAGTACGGAGGCGACAACAGGCCGCTCTGATCGTGATGACCTTCACCTAACGGTGGAGTCCCTCCCCACACAGATAATGCAGCTGCTCACGCAAAAATCTGTGTTATGAGGCTGACGGTTCAATTTCATCACCAGACAGCAAGCATACCCCGAGGTCGCATGAAAAGCTCCGTGCGAAGTCGTGGGCCCGGATCTGCAAGTGAGTTGTCAGCCAAAAGTCTTCTGGAAGCTCCACTTGCCTCCTCGTACAGGCTCAACTCGCCAGCTGTCTTGAGTGTAGAAGCCATGCCTGAAACACCGAAGAAGAGTGGCAACAGAGCGACCTCTCGAACCCCCCCACCAGTGCGTCGTCGTCCCCATATATCCAGGTCGCCGCCAGCCAGTGACTCCATTCGGGAGTCTGACTCCGAAGACACAGCAGCTCCCACAGCAGCCCCCAAAGCAGCAGGCCCAAAGGGCCCGCCGCCTCCGATGCCTGTTAACCTGTCAGGAAGTGGATCTAGCACAGATCGGACATCGGGACCAGGTAAGGCACCAGGAGTGCCAGCGAAAGGTGGAGTCCCGGGAGGAGTTTCTCCCCTGGGACCACCGCCAAAGGCTGTGACCTCAACGATCTCCCATCCAGGGACAGGAGAGCTTCATGTCACCAGCACAGGTCCGGCAGGAGTAGCTCCGCCATCTACAAATGTCAACAACGGGCTGGAAGCGGCGCCTGGCCTGCCTTTACTGAGTGTTTCATTGCCTCACCGCCTTTACTATAACATAGAGCTAGTGGTTCGCACCGAGCCTTCACAGCGAGGCTAGACATTCTTGCGAGACAGCAGTGTGCAAAATGGAAGTCGCCAATCAGTCAGAGATACATTGCCAATCAGCCAGTTAACTCGCTCATTAGTGCCAGAGTCTGCAGCTCGAGTCACTGACGACACGTCCGATTCCAACTTCATTGCTTGCAGCCTTGAGGGGCGGAGCGTGTGCGAGTGCTGTGTTAAGGCACGGCTCGTCATGAAGTGACCGCGCAAGTAGTAAGCAGAGCAGCAGGTCGACCCCTCGCAAAGCGTGGACGTCAAGTTTCACCTCAGACAGTATCCTCCCGCTGCGTGTGAATGAAATGCTGCTGTTGTTCCCGAAAGCATCGCGAAGGGTTCTTCCGTGTGGAACGCCGCAGCTGAGTACATAGATGACAGACATAGAATCAACTCACTTGATTCCATACTTTACTCTACACTCTACACTTGATACTTGACTCTACACTTGATACTTACTTACTTACTTGACCCTTATGACTGACTCTCTACACTTGACACTTGACTCTATGATACTTGACTCTACACTTGATACTTGACTCTATGTTATGCTTACGACTTACTTACTTACTTACTTACTTCAATCTACTTACTAACTTACTTGACACTTGACACTTGACACTGACTCTATGTTATGCTATCTCTATACTTACTTACTTACTTGACTTGCTTACTTATACTTACTATACTTACTTACTTATGACTGACTCTCTATGCATCTATGACTTACTATGACTTATGACTTACCTTACTTGACTTGCTTACTTATACTTACTATACTTACTTACTTATGACTGACTCTCTATGCATCTATGACTTACTATGACTTATGACTTACTCTCTACATCTCGGTATCTTAATATTTCTTAATATTGGCGGGGGTGGCACCGTCGGGGTCCATCGGGAATGCAACCCTTCCCAGGGATTCGCTGCCTCGGGCGTTCAAACGCGAGGTAAAGTGACACATTTTAGGCGCCCGGCGCAACCCTTCCCAGGGATTCGCTGCCTCGGGCGTTCAAACGCTAGGTAAAGTGACACATTTTAGGCGCCCGGCGCAACCCTTCCCAGGGATTCGCTGCCTCGGGCGTTCAAACGCTAGGTAAAGTGACACATTTTAGGCGCACCGCGCAACCCTTCCCATGGATTCGCTGCCTCGGGCGTTCAAACGCGAGGTAAAGTTACACATTTTAGGCGCCCGGCGCAACCCTTCCCAGGGATTCGCTGCCTCGGGCGTTCAAACGCGAGGTAAAGTTACACATTTTGCGGTTCCCGCGCAACCCTTCACAGGGATTCGCCTCCTCGGGCGTTCAAACGCGAGGTAAAGTTACACTTCTTGCGGGCGCCGCGCAACCCTTCACAGGGATTCGCCTCCTCGGGCGTTCAAACGCGAGGTAAAGTTACACTTCTTGCGGGCGCCGCGCAACCCTTCACAGGGTTTGGGTGCAGTTCAATTTTTTTTGCAACCCTTCACAGGGATTTGCATTTTGCAACCCTTCACAGGGATTGGCGTGGTCGGGTGTTCGAACGCGAGGTAAAGTTGCATTTTTTGATTTGCATTGAAATGAATTTTGCAACCCTTCACAAGGATTGGCGTGGTGGAGTGTTCGAACGCGAGGTAAAGTTGCAATTTTTGATGAGCATTGAGATGAATTTTGCAACCCTTCACAAGGATTGGCGTGGTGCAGTGTTCGAACGCGAGGTAAAGTTGCAATTTTTGATGAGCATTGAGATGAATTTTGCAACCCCTCACAGGGATTGGCGTGGTCGAGTGGTTGAACGCGAGGTAAAGTTGCAATTTTTGATGAGCATTGAGATGAATTTTGCAACCCTTCACAGGGATTGGCGTAGTGGAGTGTTCGAACGCGAGGTAAAGTTGCAATTTTTGATGAGCATTGAAATGAATTTTGCAACCCCTCACAGGGATTGGCGTGGTCGAGTGGTCGAACGCAAGGTAAAGTTACACATTTTGCGGTGCCCCGCGCAATCCTTCATTGAGAGGGATTAGCTTCCTCGAATGTTCTAATCGGAAGGTGTGCAGGTACTGTTGCATGGTCTTTGGGCGCTGCGTGTAACCCTCTGCATGGATTGGCGTGGTCCAGGGTTGAAACGTGTGTGCAAACTACTACTTGTATCCTTTCCGCCGTGCAACTCTCCACAGGGAGTGGCGTGGTCGATTGCAGGAACTTGCATCTCTGCGAGGTGCAATTGGCAACCCTTCAGAGGGATTGGCAGATGCATATATCGATAATATACGCACATATATATATATATATGTGGTCGATTGCAGGAACTTGCATCTCTGCGAGGTGCAATTGGCAACCCTTCAGAGGGATTGGCAGATGCATATATCGATATTATACGCACATATATATATATATATATATATATATGTGGTCGATTGCAGGAACTTGCATCTCTGCGAGGTGCAATTGGCAACCCTTCAGAGGGATTGGCAGATGCATATATCGATAATATACGCACATATATATATATATATATATATATATATATGTGGTCGATTGCAGGAACTTGCATCTCTGCGAGGTGCAATTGGCAACCCTTCAGAGGGATTGGCAGATGCATATATCGATAATATACGCACATATATATATATATATATATATATATATATATATCTATCTTTGTATCTATCCATATATAGATAGATAGATAGATAGATAGATAGATATAAATATATAGATAGATAGATAGATAGACATATATTCATGCGCCTGTACGGCGCGTACGCTGTCTTGCGACGGCGCAACGCGCCGCTGCCTGGCCGATGACCTGCAGGCTCGGAGCTTCTTCCTGCTTTGTAGAGGCTTTCTCCTTGCACACGTTTGACTCGCAGGCTGCCTGGTCGATGACCTGCAGGCTCGGAGCTTCTTCCTGCTTTGTAGAGGCTTTCTCCTTGCACACGTTTGACTCGCAGGCTGCCTGGTCGATGACCTGCAGGCTCGGAGCTTCCTCCTGCTTTGTAGAGGCTTTCTCCTTGCACACGTTCGACTCGCAGGCTGCCTGGCCGATGACTTCTGCAGGCTCGGAGTTTCTTGCTGCTCTGTAAAGGCTTTCTCCTTGCACGTTTGCCTGCCTCGTTTGGCTCGAAAGGCAGAAGAAGGGGAAGAAAGGGAAAACGCGTTGCAGTATTTTGCACACATTGCAGCATCTTACTACACCTAGTACGCTTCCTTGCCTGCCTTGACGCTGTCTTGCGAAAGGGCCGGTGTGGAGATTATTCTCAGCTTATTCTCATCTTCTCAGCTGACCATACTTAGGACAGTTGTTTGCCCGCCTCGACGCTGTCTTGCGAAAGGGTCGGTGCAGACACTTTTGCATTTGAACATACTTGGGACAGTGTTTTGCTTGCCTCGACGCTGTCTTGCGAAAGGGCCGGCGTGGACGCCTTCTTCCATCCCATGGATTCGCGGTTGCAGAAGTTCCGCGCCGATTATGCCCAGCAGGGCGAAGACTGGCTCCGCACCGAGCTGGGGAAGCAGAGTCGGGATGAGCTGGCTAAGCTCTGTGTCGCTGCGGGTGTGCAACAGAAGTCTGCCGGGCACAAGCTTACCAGAGCGGAGCTGTTGGAAGCTCTATCAAAGAGCATTGCCGGGGAGCAGGCTTCATGGGGAAGCGGCGTTCTTGAGGATTGTCCATGTCAGCTTCGGTTGCAGTGAACCGTCAGCGTCGTCGTCGGGTGGGATGCTTAGTGCTCTGCAGTGAAGCAGTTCTTGGTGTCAGGCCGATGAAGCGGCCTCGCAGCGAAAGCTGCAGGAACTGCGCACGGGTTATGCCGAGCAGGGCGAAGCCTGGCTCCGCACCGAGCTGGAGAAGCAGAGTCGGGATGAGCTGGCTAAGCTCTGCGTCGCTTCGGAGGTGCGACAGAAGTCAGCCGGGCGCAAGCTCTCCAGAGCGGAGCTGTTGGAAGCTCTATCACAGAGCATTGCCGGGGAGCAGGCTTCATGGGGAAGCGGCGTTCTTGAGGATTGTCCATGTCAGCTTCGGTTGCAGTGAGCTGTCAGCGTCGTCGTCGGGTGGGATGTTTAGTGCTCTGCAATGAAGCAGTTCTTGGTGTCAGGCCGATGAAGCGGCGTCGCAGCAAAGGCTGCTCGAGCTGCGCACGGGTTATGCCGAGCAGGGCGAAGCCTGGCTCCGCACCGAGCTGGAGAAGCAGAGTCGGGATGAGCTGGCTAAGCTCTGCGTCGCTTCGGAGGTGCGACAGAAGTCCGCCGGGCGCAAGCTCTCCAGAGCGGAGCTGTTGGAAGCTCTATCACAGAGCATTGCCGGGGAGCAGGCTTCATGGGGAAGCGGCGTTCCATGTCAGCTTCGGTTGCAGTGTCGTCGTCGGGTGGGATGTTTAGTGCTCTGCAGTGAAGCAGTTCTTGGTGTCAGGCCGATGAAGCGGCGTCGCAGCAAAGGCTGCTCGAGCTGCGCACGGGTTATGCCGAGCAGGGCGAAGCCTGGCTTGTTGGAAGCTCTATCTCTATCACAGAGCATTGCCGGGGAGCAGGCTTCATGGGGAAGCGGCGTTCTTGAGGATTGTCCATGTCAGCTTCGGTTGCAGTGAGCTGTCAGCGTCGTCGTCGGGTGGGATGTTTAGTGCTCTGCAATGAAGCAGTTCTTGGTGTCAGGCCGATGAAGCGGCGTCGCAGCAAAGGCTGCTCGAGCTGCGCACGGGTTATGCCGAGCAGGGCGAAGCCTGGCTCAGCGGCGAGTTGGGGAAGCAGAGGCGGGCGGAGCTGGTTGGGCTCTGTGTCGCTGCGGGTTTGCAACGACACCGTGCCGGGTGCACGCTTACCAAGCCGGAGTTGTCGAAAGCTCTATCACAGAGCATTGCCGGGGAGCAGGCTTCATGGGGAAGCGGCGTTTTTTAGGATTGTCCATGTCAGCTTCGGTTGCAGTGAGCTGTCAGCGTCGTCGTCGGGTGGGATGTTTAGTGCTCTGCAGTGAAGCAGTTCTTGGTGTCAGGCCGATGAAGCGGCGTCGCAGCAAAGGCTGCTCGAGCTGCGCACGGGTTATGCCGAGCAGGGCGAAGCCTGGCTCCGCGGCGAGTTGGGGAAGCAGAGTCGGGCGAGCTGGTTGGGCTCTGTGTCGCTGCGGGTTTGCAACGACACCGTGCCGGGTGCACGCTTACCAAGCCGGAGTTGTCGAAAGCTCTATCACAGAGCATTGCCGGGGAGCAGGCTTCATGGGGAAGCGGCGTTTTTTAGGATTGTCCATGTCAGCTTCGGTTGCAGTGAGCTGTCAGCGTCGTCGTCGGGTGGGATGTTTAGTGCTCTGCAGTGAAGCAGTTCTTGGTGTCAGGCCGATGAAGCGGCGTCGCAGCAAAGGCTGCTCGAGCTGCGCACGGGTTATGCCGAGCAGGGCGAAGCCTGGCTCCGCGGCGAGTTGGGGAAGCACGGCAAGGAGGAGCTGGTTGGGCTCTGTGTCGCTGCGGGTTTGCAACGACACCGTGCCGGGTGCACGCTTACCAAGCCGGAGTTGTCGAAAGCTCTATCACAGAGCATTGCCGGGGAGCAGGCTTCATGGGGAAGCGGCGTTTTTTAGGATTGTCCATGTCAGCTTCGGTTGCAGTGAGCTGTCAGCGTCGTCGTCGGGTGGGATGTTTAGTGCTCTGCAGTGAAGCAGTTCTTGGTGTCAGGCCGATGAAGCGGCGTCGCAGCAAAGGCTGCTCGAGCTGCGCACGGGTTATGCCGAGCAGGGCGAAGCCTGGCTCCGCGGCGAGCTGGACAAGCACGGCAAGGATGAGCTGGTTGGGCTCTGTGTCGTTGCGAGTGTGCGACGACACCGCGCCGGGCACACGCTTTCCAAAGCGGATCTGTTGGAAGCTTTGTCGCTGGGCATCATCCAGGGGGAGGTATGACGGGGGGAAGGGGGGCGTGTGCGTGCATGTGTGTGTGTGTGTGTGTGTGTGTCTGTTTGTTTCAGTGCTTACAGGTGAATATCGAGGACCTCTTCACGGCAGATGGCTTGCGGCGCTTGGCAGGAGAGCTCGGGGAAAAGGCACCACCTCGAATTCGGGCGCGGCTTCGTGTCTTGCCCTTGCGGGCCGATGGACCCTGTATGCAGCGAGTGGCCGAAGATCTGGGTGTGGCGTATGAGGACGTGAGCAAGCAGGTCTTGATTCAGCGGATTGTCATGGCGTTGTGCCCCCTGCGCGTTCCGAGTGCAGACGGTGACATCAAGTACCTAATGTGGAGATCCCTCTACGCGGTTCGCAGAGCCGGAGCACAGGATGCTGAAGCGGTGGTTGCAGCTGCTTGCGACATCTTCGAGGATGCCAACGTGCGCCAATCCGCGGCTGCGTACTCGTTGGACATTACGGTAGAATCATTTTCCGCGAGACATCTGTCTTCCGATTCGGAGAGAGATCTACTTGCGCAAAAGATTCTGGACAGTCTGCAGCATTGGTCACAGGTCGACACGGCGCTGTCTCGAGAAGTGAGTTCTACGTGGGAGGTTGCTGTTGCCGGCTTGAGAGACGCGACTGTGCCGTGTCTGACTTCTTCCATGCAGCATTGTCTTCTTGCAGCCGTGTTGGAAGATCACGTGGATCAGCGGACAGGCGAGCATTATCGCAAATCACGATCTTCGTGTAATGTCTTGGATGCCGTGTTGCTGTCGTGCGTTGTGCGTGTGAGTTCGGGAAACAGGTTGGTGGCGTCTTGCAGATTGCCTCGAGCGAGTGGACCCCGTGGACGTTGCTCGCCGGCTCTGGTATCTGGCCAACCTCGAGGCGGAGCCGCGAGCGTGTGCAACGGACGGGTACGAAAATCAGCTCCCAACCAGGAGGGGAGGCCATCCATGCTTGTCACGTTAGTTAGTGAGCCTTGCGACTTGGAGCGACAGAGGCAGAGTGCCACCTTACCCACACGGATCGACTGCCCATCTCGGTTCGTGGACACCGTTGGCCGGGTGTCAGGTGTTGAGTCGATGGTACCTGGACCGCCTTGGGGCCAACGTGCCAGGGCAGTGGCATATGACACCCGGGCACATGGGCTAAAGTGCCGGGTGGGGTGGTCCAGTGGGTGTTGTTCGCAATCTGCTTACAGCCCTGTTCGAAGGGGAGGCCATCCATGCTTGTCACGTTAGTGAGCCTTGCGACTTGGAGCGACAGAGGCAGAGTGCCACCTTACCCACACGGATCGAGACTGCTTACAAACGCGCCTGTTCGCGACATCGTGCTTCGTGCTCGGGCCGCGGACTTCAAGGATGCAGCTGAGCGCAAGTTCTTGCGTCGTTTAATCAGCCGATGGTGGTACACGCGGATGCTGAGCAAATGAAGATGTCGACCGTTGCTGTCTCGTTTCCTTGCTTGCTCGGACGCCGTCTTGCGAATGAGCGCGCTTGGACGAATGAGATGTCGACCGTTTCTGTCTCGTTTCTTTGCTTGCTCGGACGCCGTCTTGCGAACGATCGAGCAAAACGATCGTCACCGCATAGGTCCCTAAGAACCTTAACCCGCAGTGGAATTGCATTGGAAAGCAGATTGCATGCGGTTTCCCTAGGCTGCCGGATTTGGATGCTTCACTTGTCTGGGCATTGGTTTGGCTGCCCAGGTCCGTCGTGGCAAGCAATCGTCTGGAGTACAAGTTTCTGTGCGCGGCGAACGCTGGCTGTGTGCGGTGCACGCAGTGCTACGCCGGCCTCCTAACTTCGATGTGCACTGCCGCTCTCCAAGAAAGAACGCCCGCGATTGAATGGGTGACAAACTCCGATCGGCAGATGAAAGACTTGTTGCAGCATTTGGCTTTTTCTCAAGCTTGCTCTTTGCGAGTGGGCGAAGTTGCTCACCCTGTGCTGAAGCCGAATCGACGCTGTCTTGCGAAAGTTCGGCTGAGCACAACAGAATGAACATGGCATGGTTTCTATGATGTTAGTGTTTCCTGAGAACGATGTCATGCCTGCTTAAATGGTTGGATGCCATCTTGCCAGGATTATGGAACTTGGTTTGCTTCCAACTATGGCTTTTGTCTACATACTGACTCAATGTTATGCTTGTTCTAAGCATCCATCTGATAGCTTGCTGTAGCTCGCGACCGGCATGAAACGTGTCACTGTACATCTCCTGAGTGGAGAACAGGTTTCATTGGAGGAGGCGCGAGCAAGAGGTAGGGGTCGCCTTGATTCGGGCAATCTCTACCTCTTCCTCGAAGCGGCTTTGAGCTCGAGCGCGTTCTCTTGTGCGTTGCTCCGCCGCGATGGTTCGGTCGCGTCCTATGGGAATGCTATGACTGGTGGTGACAGCAAATCTGTTCAGGACCGTTTGAAAAACGTGCAGGCCGTTGCATCGTCTCAGGAAGGGGCCGCCTTTGCGGCGATTCTTGATGATGGATCCGTTGTTACATGGGGCGCGCAAGACTACGGAGGCGGCATCGAGCCCGCTATGCAAAATCAGCTGAAGAACGTGCGGCAGATTCAAGCGGGTCGATCTTCTTTTGCTGCTATCAAGGCCGATGGTTCTGTTGTTACCTGGGGCTCCCGAACTGGCGGTGGGGACAGCCTGAGAGTGCAGGAGTTTTTAATGAACGTGCAGGCCATCCAGACCACCGGCGATGCTTTTGCGGCAACATGCACAGATGGCTCTGTCGTGACGTGGGGAAGATGTGTACACGGAGGCGACTCCAGTGGAGTGCAGAAGCAACTCAAAGGCGTGCGGCAGATTCAAGCGTCACTAGAAGCCTTTGCGGCGCTGCTCGACGATGGATCTGTCGTTACTTGGGGCAAATGCAGTTCTGTGCCTGTGCAAAACGTCACCGCCATCCAATCCTCATCGAGGGCTTTTGCAGCCATTCTGACCGACGGATCCGTTTTTACATGGGGTGAAGACTTCAGCGGAGGCGACTCTAGCGCGGTGCAGGAACAGTTGTGCAATGTATCGGCCATCCAATCGACGACGCATGCGTTTGCAGCGATCCGCACAGATGGTTCCGTGGTTACATGGGGTGGGGCTCGATATTCTGGTGCGGACAGCAGTGAAGTGCAGAAACGGCTGAAGGACGTTAGAGAAATCCAAAGTAACCGCGGAGCCTTTGCAGCGCTTCTACGCGATGGCTCCGTCGTAACCTGGGGCTGTGGCCTTCATGGTGGCAACAGCAGCAAAGTGCAACATCAGTTGACAGATGTGGAGCAAATCGCAAGCAACTTCAATGCTTTCGCTGCCATTAAGGCCGACGGCACGGTTGTATCATGGGGCTTCCCAGAGCGCGGTGGCGACAGCAGTGCCGTGCGAGATCAGCTCAAGAATGTGCGGGGTATCGCAGCCTCCGCTCTTGGTTTTGCTGCCGTTCTTGACAACGACCAAGTCGTGAGCTGGGGCGACTGGGTGGCGCGGCCCTTGACTCCACGGTGAGCCGTGCGGGCTGTGAATTCTTTGCTCTGGCTAGCTTCCACCGTTGCTTGCTTGCTTCGACGCTGTCTTGCGAAAGAGCAAGCAAGCAACAACGACGCCGCCACGAGAAGAAAATCGCTTGTTTGTTGTTTCTTCTGCTCGTGGCAGAATGACGCTGTCTTGCGAAAGTGCGGCTGCTTGGGCGGGGCAACCCTGCTCCTGAGGTTGCCTGCACTGCCCGGTCGCTTTGGATTCGTCGAGGCTGGGAAGGTCGGTCTAACAGAAACCTCTTCATTTCCTGAGTTTCCCACTGCGGACTGCTGGGCTTGGTTGGTTCAAGTTCAGAATTTCCGTTGTGTGGCCGAAAGGTCTTCGGGGTTCTGCTCAACCCGGTGTCCCGGTTTAGCTTCGTTGCCCACTGCTACTGTTTGGATTCTTGAATGATCCGTTCTTCCTCTTGAGAAGTCGCCATTGAGATGGCACACTTTGCAACCCTTCAGACGAGCTTAGCCAGCACCACTCCAAATGCGCGGCTTGTCTTGGCGGGACGGTGCCTGCGGCCTGTGCAAGCAACCTGCGAGTCCGTTGTGTTCGCCTAGGCAGCACTACTCCAAATGCGCGGCTTGTCCAACCCGCGAGTCCGTCGTGCTGGCCAAACGAGAAGCTGGCTCTTGACGTTCTGCCCTGCAGTCATCTTGGCTGCCTCGCCACAGAATGTGGCCGCTTGGAGGCTTGGACCTGCTCTGGTGGTATCAGCATGATGACAGCCGCGATGGCGCGGATGATGGTTCCTGTGGAGCGCCGCTAGCACAAGGGGTGGCACCGTCTGCAAGTCTCCACAGGGATTGGCCACCGTCGAGACGCGGGAGCTCCTCGATTGCTTGGCGCGTTAAATACTTTGCGGCATCTGGCGGGTTTCCTAGTGAAGTAGGGTGTTTCACTTCGGAACGGTGTTTTTACCAAATCCCGAATGACTGCACTGCCTTTCGCTGCTGGAATCCCGGCGCCACGGATCGCGCAGCAGCTCAGCGAGGTGGACCCGTTTGTGGTATAGGATAGATCTTAAATCCCCAATCATCCTTTGAGAGACCCGTGTTGTGACTGCCGCTTGGGAATGTTTGCCAGATGCCGCCGGGTTTCTTCTTCTGAGATAGTATACCTTGGGTTGATACACAGGGTGTCACCGAAGCCTGGGGCTCTCGATGAATGTCTGCAGCTAGAATCAATCTTTCTGGAGGAGGCTCTGGACCACCATGATCCCTGCATTAGTCCTACTACTAGGCCTAAGGACCCATGAGCCCCTGGCGTTCCCCTGGAGTCTGTTGAATCGGCTAAGTAACATACGCTGGCCTGTTGTGGTTTGAGATGAAGAGCGAAACCCTAATTCCCGACTCCTTTCAGAGACCAGTGTTGCGACTTCCGTTTGGGGATGTTTGTCAGCTGCCGCTATGTTTCTTCTTCCATGATACTATACCCTGGGTTGGTACAGTGCGTGCTATGGAGGCTCGGGGCTCCCGATGAACCTTTGCAACTACAACCAGCCATTTTCACAAGGCTCCGGACCGCCGTAACTCGTGTATGACCTCTCCCAGCACCTCACCAGGCCACCTCTCCGATGCTGACGACGAAGGCCGGGGAGGGTCGCCTGGGAAGAGTAATCCGGTCTAGGTCCAGGTTCCTCCCGCGCTGGCTCTCCACCCCCAACCCGACTCCGAAATGCTTCGTGATGCAGTGTAAGGTCTGTTGTTCTGCATAGATCGAAGTCAAATCGAAGGCTTCTGTGGTCTCACTTGATCTTGCGAACTCCCACGAACCAGTTGTATGTGTGTATGTGTGTGTGTGTGTGTTTGTGTGCTAAAGAGACAACGCATTGCACGAAGCGTGCATTTATGAAGCACATGGATCCGTCAACGGAGCAGGAGTGCACCATGAAGTTGTGAGGTACCGTGGGCGTCTCAGGCCGATTGACAATCGAAGGCTGCCGAGCGAGAACTATGATGGGCGAACCGTCAACGGCAACTTCAAGTGCTCGCATTGGTACATTGGTGCGGCGGAAGCGTAGTGATTCCCAATGCCTCGGTGTTCTCCTCCTGGCCGCGACGTCCTGTGAGCAGACAAAGGCTCATCGAGACGCAGGAGCTCCTCGATTGCGTGGCACGTTAAATACTTTGCGGCATCTGGCGGGTTTCCTGGTGAAGTAAGGTGTTTCACTTCGGAACGGTGTCTTTCCAAATCCCTAATGACTGCACTGCCTTTCGCTGCTGGAATCCCGGCGCCACGGATCGCGCAGCAGCTCAGCGAGGTGGACCCGTTTGTGGTATAGGATAGATCTTAAATCCCCAATCATCCTTTGAGAGACCCGTGTTGTGACTGCCGCTTGGGAATGTTTGCCAGATGCCGCCGGGTTTCTTCTTCTGAGATAGTATACCTTGGGTTGATACACAGGGTGTCACCGAAGCCTGGGGCTCTCGATGAATGTCTGCAGCTAGAATCAATCTTTCTGGAGGAGGCTCTGGACCACCATGATCCCTGCATTAGTCCTACTACTAGGCCTAAGGACCCATAAGCCCCTGGCGTTCCCCTGGAGTCTGTTGAATCGGCTAAGTAACATACGCTGGCCTTTTGTGGTTTGAGATGAAGAGCGAAACCCTAATTCCCGACTCCTTTCAGAGACCAGTGTTGCGGCTTCCGTTTGGGGATGTTTGTCAGCTGCCGCTATGTTTCTTCTTCCATGATACTATACCCCTATACCCTGGCTTGGTATAATGCGTGCTATGGAGGCTCGGGGCTCCCGACGAACCTTTGCAACTACAATCAGCCATTTTCACGAGGCTCCGGACCACCGTAATCCCTGGGATGACCTCTCCCGGCACCTCCTCAGGCCGCCTCTCCGATGCCGGTCTTTGGGACGTTGCTTGCTTGCTTCGACGCTGTCTTGCGAAAGAGCAAGCAAGCAACGACCCAAACACGAGAAGAATGTGCGTGTGTGTAAAAAAAGCCAAGTCTTCAGGAAGATTTTAAGATGTGCCATGGCTGATCAGAGACCAGTCAGTCACCTGTGACTCTGTCCTCATTCGCAGCTCTATTATTATTGTGAAGTCAGTGAAGCTTCTTGCAATAACGCCATTTTCCGCAGCTGGTGTTTCCGCTGGTACAGTGAGGACGATGTGAGGCGTTCCACCCTTCATAACTTGAGAGGCAGGAATGCCAAGGACGAGTGGCCAGTTCTTGGCCAGGCACATTTCCATATATATATATATATATATATATATATATATATATATATATTTATATGTATAGTATCCATATATTATGCATTTGCCAATCCCTCTGACAAGTTGCCACTTGACCTGTTGAGTCAGGCTCTGAGCCCTCACGCTAGGCGGATCTTGATTAAGCGTTCCCACACACAGGGCATAGAGTGAACTACATCGAGTCAAGTGTATGGTACAAAGATGACTCCACGACTCCGTGACTCTATCTCACTACAACTCTATGACTTTATGACTCATGACCCATGGACTCTATGACTCTTGATTCTGTGACTTTACGATCCTATACACTGACTCTATCTCACTACGACTCTATGACGCTATGTCACTGCAACTCTATGACTTTATGACTCATGACTCATGGACTCTATGACTCTTGATTCTGTGACTTTACGATCCTATACACTGGATCTATCACATAGCCCCACACTCTTCGCTGATGATGCTTTCGGGCCAATTGTCTTCTAGTTTTATTGCTCTTCTTGCATCATTCTTCATGTGGCGTGTCTTCTTGTTCTGCTTCTTGCCATGTGCTGTCTGTTCCTCTTCTGCTTCTTATAGCGTTATGTTGCTTCGGACTGTATCTATGTCTTATGTAGTTGACAACCATAGCAGTTGTACTGTCATACTAAGTTACTAGGATAGCGCTCGTGACCAGAAGGCACCACCTGCCACCCTGAGGCCGTCGGGCCGACCCCTACTTGGAGGATCATGGGACTTAGTAACAAGGGTTATAAATAAGGTAACTATACTTATAACTCCAATTATAAGGTACTTATAACCCTACTTACTAAGTCCCATGATCCTCCAAGTAGAGAGGCACCGTTGGAGCATGAGCTCAGATTCCGCCCTTGCCAGGGGCCCATTGTCGGGGATGCGCGCAGCTGCCCTCCAAGCAGGTTTGGGCTTCCCATCAACTCTCAGACACATTTGCAGAGTTTGCGAAGACGGACGAAGTAGGGAGGGCGAAAGGCAAAGACAGACCCCAACCCCCTGCGCCTCGAAACCAGCAAATCTGCGAAGCGCAGGCAAAGGGCTATTGAACCAACACATGCAACGTTCCTCTGTGCTGCAGCGCGTTGTGTTGAGCCCGTGGAAATGGGCATCAAAAAGTGAGTGCAAGCAAGGAATAGTAATGTTTGCGCACGCATGCAGTTTACGTGGGTCTTGATGGAGACACCAGGCGAAGTCGATACCCAACCGCCTCACTCGCATGTGACAAGATTTGCTTGCCAGCACCTTTGGGACAGAGCTTCACGCTATTCTCCGGGGCGTGTGTCCAGGCCTTCATGGCCATCGCGTCAGCTAGCCGGGCACTCGTGTGACAAGCTCAGGGTACAGATATCGCTCTACCGTAATGCACTTGATTGTATGGTGTTGTCTCCTGTTCGCGGGTAAAGACAGGGACAATGATAGGATTGTGTGTACGCGTGTGTAATCGTGTGTATGCACATATGTTGTCAGAAAAGTAGATATGCCACACACACATGCATGCACACGTACATGCACATACAAGATACACAAGCGCTGGAGTTGCCGCATTTGCGTCTGACGGAGTGCATAGATGAACGCTTGACGTAAAGCAGCATGCGGTGCCCTCTGGACCACTTCACGTGGTGTTTCTGGCCTAGGTCTATTTGGACTTCGGGCTCGTTGCCGACGTGCCCCTTCAGGCCAGATTCAGTATGTCCGGATAAGTTTTGTGAACTTCTGACTTTCATTCAGGTTCGATGAGTTCGGCCCGTTATTGGTTGGCTTTCGGCTAATTGCGGGCCAGGTGTGTGCATGCATGCATGTGTCTGTGCCGTAGGGGCTGCAGGTGGGAA
>CAJNDT010000113.1:427500-450000 GCA_905221615.1 Symbiodinium sp. CCMP2592 | reverse complement strand
AATCCAAGGCTCACAGTACGCAGTACTTTGTCCACTGGTGCTCATGGAAAGATCCTCTCAGGAGAGCCTCGTGACGATCACAACTTATAGTCGAGCTACTGTGTAAACCACCGTGCTGCCATCATTAAATAGCACCAGTGCCAGAATCATCGTACTTAACATATCCTCAGGGTCGTCCAACCTCAGGGATCCAACTCTGCACCACGGTTTAGTATTCGCTGCCAGCTATATGAATCCAAGGTTGGTGGACTCTGCGGCGGCGCAGCTGCACGAGGGGATTCTGTCATATCATGTGCTTGGTTTTGCAGGTCCTGGGCGGCTAGGTTGCCTTTCACAGCCTGTCAAGTTCGTAGCATTCATCGACAGTTTGTGTTTCAGAGGCTTCGGTCGTTCGACTTTCATCGCGTCGTGTGGGATGTCGGGGGCATCCCGAGCATCGCGGGAACCGATCAGAAAATTGTGTAGCTCCATTTTTTGGCCAGCTTTCTATTTAAAGGATCCTTTCCAATTCATAGAAACTCCTCTTGATTGATCATGGTCGCGCATGTTCGCGTCCTGGGCAGGCCCTCAGGTTTGATATGTCTTTGTTGCAATTTGCTGCCTCTGCCAGCATGGGTTTGTCTTTGTCTGTGTGGGTTGAATTTGAAGCAGGACTTGTTCTGTACTGTAAACGAAATGCGATAATGCAGAGATGGAATGGCTGGAGAGAGAGGAGAGAGAGAGAGAGAGAGAGAGAGAGAGAGAGAGAGAGAGAGAGAGAGAGAGAGAGAGAGAGAGAGAGAGAGAGAGAGAGAGAGAGAGAGAGAGAGAGAGAGAGTGTGTGAGGGACAGACGCGGCAGGCGAGGTTGACCGGAACTCGCTGGCGAAAAGTGGCGGGAAGCTTAGTACTAGTAGTGGCCCGCTCCGACCCTCTTGCTGCACTGTCGGTCCTGCAGGGGAAGAACGATTACCTTTGCTGGGACCCAACCCCAAACTTCTCCCGGAACCGAAGCCGTTGAAACATCACCAGAAACGACGGTTTATTAAAGGATCGTAAACCCTCAACCCTGAACCACTAAACCCCTAAACCCTGAATTTTTCCCTCAGGTTGCAGACAGCCTGCGCAGCCGCGGGGGCCGACGATTCTTCAGGGCGCTGCTGCGAAGCGAAGCAGACATTGGACCGCAAGAAGTCCTGCTGGTCCATTGGCGTGACTGTTCAGGGTTTAGAGTCGAGAGTTAATGATCGAGTGATCGTGTTGAGCTGGACATAATTGGAGTACTGGTTAGAGGCGATCGAGACAGATATCACTGATTCCAGGAACGTCAACAGTCTCGAGGAGTATTGTGAGGTTGCAGCACGTGGACATATTGAGTTTGGTGCAAGATTATAATCGTGACAACGGTTTTTATGAGGGGACGCGACAGAAAAAGTATCCATCGGAGACTAGGGCTACCGCGGGGGTCCATGTCCTCTGCATTCACGAGGTCTCTCTACCGTTCCGGGGTTGCGGGCTTCACTCAGCATGAGCCCTAAAGTCTGCATGGTATACGGTGGATTGCGGAGCAACCGCTGAAGGTACACAGCTTCTAGCCCGCGAGCCCTGAACCCAGAAAGGATCTAGCTTTGCATCGGTCTGAGGCTAAGCTCTGCGGCAGGATCCTCGAAGGCTGCGGACTTGTTGGCCCTTCTGGCTACAATAGCCATGTTGAGAGAATGATGAAACATGAGCAGCTGCTCAAGACCATTGCTGTGTTTTTTATATTGCCACTGCTGCTACGGTCCCATGTCCAACATGCCTTCCTCGTTTGCTCCTCTTCTTTCTTGGCCAGGCAAAGCACCTTCTGGAGAGTCGCAGCAGCGCCGACAAAAAAGTCGCGACAGAGCTTCCGGATTCAGCTGGAAAACCTAGTATCATTGATGGTGTCTGAGCATTTGAAGGCTCAGAAAGCGCTACCTACTCATTACTCTACTAGAGCGCCTGTGTGCCGTAAACCAGCATGCACACTCAAACCGGGTGGCCAAGGTTCGAGGGCTCTGGGGACAGCGCAACAGAAAGAAGTCCTAGCCGCTAGGAAGCCAACCATGAAAGCACACGTAACTACTGCTCGCTAAGTCTTCTGGCAAAGGAATTTTCATAAGGACCCTTAGGGAGGACCTAATAAGGCCTATTTAAGGAAGTATAGTCCCCTACCCCCCTCCCCCTTACCCCCCTAAAGGTCCCTATGAACTTTTCCAGGCTTCAGAACCGCCAGGGCAACTTGTCCACCAGCCGAAAGTTGCTGGTCCTTGTCCCAAAGAACCTGGGGGACCCTAATATAGGATCCTAAATAGTAGGATCCTTATTGGAAGGACCCCAAAGAAGGTATCCCCTAATTTTCGGGAACTCCCACCGGTTCCTGGATCTCAGCTGCTTCCTGTCCGCTAAGAGCCTCCGCTCCACAATCCTGCAGCTGCAGGAAGCCCGACAATCCTCGCAGCCAGAGAACCATTGAGACCTTGAGCATATGTCTGTTGGAAGCCCGGAACAGTTGGTTTTTGTTGCTAGAAGTTCTGCCAAAACGGCTACCGACTACTAGTTCCTTGTCGCCAGGTACAGAGGCTCCGGGCGACGCGCTAGGCCTATGGAACTGTCTGAGTTTAGTTCCGCGGCTTCTTAGGGAAGCTGAGGTAGCTTAGGACCTTAGGAAGTGTAGAGCCTCAGGGATTTTAGGCTACTATAACGTACTATAATATACTATAATACACTGTAACATACTATAATATTCTGTAATACACAGGCTGAGGCGGTCTGCAGAAGATGAGGACTTCAGGTTCTTGTCGGAAGGGTGCTTCTGTTGGGGTCACTTTGTCGCCGGCGGGACGCTTACGCGTGCGGATCAAGCATGAACTGACTTTTGATTTTTGGAGGTGAGTATTCGGTGAGCATGCTTTCGAGCTTGAGGCTCTGAAGAGCCTACATCTTGCACACCAAACCCTTGGCCGAACCAGCAATCCAGGATACATTCCTGGCCCTGTGCCCCAAGCATGGCAAGGAATCAACAAGCTGGCAGGTGAAGAGTTTGTTTCCGTGATTGCAACTGCCTTGGACTCCGCGTTTCGCCGGGTCGAGGCCGATACCGCTGTGTCGACACGAATCGTCCAGTGCACGCAGAAGGATACTGCCATCAACGTGCAAGTATCCCCCTATCTGCCTGCCTGCCTGCCTACTGACCTGCCAGTCTACAGCTACTTCTGGACATATATATATATATATGTATATACACATACACATAAGTTGCTCGGGTTAGAGGGATCACCCACTACTGTCTCTCGTGCGTCCTGAAATCGCACTTAGAGAGCAACACACATGGCTTGTGATTGCACGTTAGGGTTGGGAGTTTGGGAATTCCCGCGGAAGGCGAACATTGGCAAGACTTCTGCCACGGCAGAACGCAAGCTAGTTCTTGTAATCGCTTGTGAATCATAAACGGCTTACTAAACGCAAAGATACAGTCGTGTTGATGCACTTCTCAGCTTCTCGGCTTCAGGGGTCGCTTACATTGGCTGTTCTCAGGACGGTCCTCGTCTTACCTCAAGCAGTTTGGAGGATCAAAGCAAAGACCCCCCTGTATGGGAACTTTGGCTTCCGTCAAATCCATGAATACATTCCGCGCAGTTTTGTGTTCATGGTGTAACGTCTTTTGTGTTTCAGCCTTTCCCACAGCGATGCCGCAAGCTGCACTGTCGCAGCTGTTTCGAGCTCTTGGCACGGCCGCGGGGCGTGTTTGCAACTGGGTGCATTTCAAGCAAGATGTTCCTGGGCATCCTCAACCAATGATGTGAAACGTATAATATACTACAACATACCAAAAAGCATACTATTACATACTATTAATAATAATAATCGTAATAATAATCATATACTATAATAGTATACTGTAATAATAATATACTATAATACAGGAGCCAGAGGTGAGGAGGCCTCCAGAGCCCAAGTCGGTGTCCTGTTGGGTCTGGGATTTCGGTTTTAAACACGATTTGGGGCTGTAGCCCAAGCAGTGCAAAGCCTTCTTGGGGATGTTACTTGTACATGGATCCAGACTACGATTTCGAGGATTGTCCGGAAGGGCGCCTCAAAATTCGGGCCTGTTGCGCAAGCAAATCGGGTGACCTCTCAGAAAGGTGTGACCTCTCAGACCGAGCCGGCTAACCCGGTTCTTGTGTGGGACCCTGAATGATGCCATCATCGTTGTAAACACTCTTATGGGCAGATCTAGCACAGCTTGGCCAATCGATCGTCGTATGCTGATGGCTGTCATACCGGTTCTAACTTCTATTATCAGTGGTTTGTTTCAAGAGTCCCACCGTTAGTCAGTTACATATGATTATTCTCACAACCCAGCCAAAGGCAACTTGCGCATTGCTTCTGCTTCTGCGCTGCCACTCGACGTGGAGCATCGCTTGACCCAAGGCACGTGACTGCCCGTGTTTTCTTGCGAAGTTTCCCTACTAACTTAATAGCTTAACGAATACAAGTGAGAAGTCGGTTCAGGGTCCGTAGTAACTGTACTTTAAGGGGTACGTAGCTGAAGGCTGTCGTAAACTGTCTGGTGGGAAGCAGGATGGGAAGATATGCAGGTACCCGGGCTCTGTCCTGCCATGCATAGGTGACGTTATGTGACGTTAGTGTAAATGTGATGGAGCTCCAGGTCAGGTGAATACCTGTAGTTGTATATCCTGTCTTTCCGGCTGTGCCATACAACATATATAGAGTGATGTCGAGCAAGTCGGGAATGATGGCCGTAGACGCGGGTTTTCAAGCAGGAAGTTCGACACCTCACATCACTGCATGCAACGCTTCAAACCTTAGCATGGTAGTGCTAGAGTGCTAGAGTCAACAGTCTTGATATCAATATGCTGCGGGCCGCAGGCCAGCCGACGCGAATCGAGGGCGAACATCCGAGGTGGGTGACGCTGCCTTCGCCTCGTAATTGGGGATTTGGCCCTGTGAACTGCACTTTCGCAGCCAGCTCTGTGGTGTAGTGAAATTGGGAGGATGAGGCTGGTGCCGTGATTAAATGTGAAGCGGCTTCAGGACGCTCTACACGGTCTCGATCGGTGAGGCGCTGTTTGTCGCGGGAAGATTTCGGGAAAACTCAGTGTAGCCAGTGATAGTAAGACATTATTATGTGCTGTATGATGCAGTATGAGTGTTGACGAACATCTGTGCTCAGGTTGTTTCCGTGTGCTTTAGCCTTCTTCAGCTATGTCCAGTCCTAATCCATCACATGTAGAATTCTTGGCAGGGATAGGCTATGGTCAATGCTTAGAGACACAGCCGCAGATCAGGTAAACGCAATGATTTCTTATCCGTCTGTTGTGAGGAGATCTGTGCTGGCCTGTATTTCTAAACTGCACCGTGGCATCGCTCACTGCCCAGTTGAAATGCAAGCCGATAAAGCTCCTCAACCATCTGGCAACTTGAGCAGCCGGCCCAGATCCATCAGAGAGGCCATGTCTTGCGGAGACCAGTCCATCGACGAGGGGAGCGAAGCTGCATGCCTGCAGTTGCCTCGAACATCATGAAGCTAGGCTGCTTGGGACCCTCGGCTGGGGAGGCTTGAGCAGAGACGGGACTTTGCGTTTCTGCAAGAAGCCTTCTGCCAAGGTCCCTTGGCATGCGCACGAAGCCAGTGAGGAAGTTCTGCGCTGCCTGGCGGGCACTGGCACGATCTACTGCGGAGACGTGGTGAAGGATTCCTGACGCGACCATCCCTCTTCGTGTACACGTGCTGTCTCGCGCTTCAGGACTTCCTTCCTGGTGTTACGGTGTCCTTGCCTCACAGAGTCTTTGCGAGAGTTGTTCTGCGCTGATACCTGACCCTAAACCCTAAACCCCTAAACCCTAAACCCACAGGCTGGTTCCCAAGCAGACGCCACATCGAATCGTCAACTGCTCCCGGTCCGAAAAGCTCCGCGGCCTCTACAGGCGAAGGCTAAGCATGCTCAAAGCTTCAGAGTCACCAAGTTCGTTGCCCTATACACCCCAATTTCTTGGTAGAGTTGCTTGATCGGTGAGAGAAGTCTACCATCTTACTCTGAACCTTGTCGTGCAAAACGGCAAAACCTTAGGCTGTGGCTTTCGTGGACGCTCTCCCCACCACAGTCCACGAAGCAGTTCCAGGCCTGGACTGTTGCGCATCACAGCTTGCTGGTCCTGGTGCTGTCTTCTGTTCACCAGCATTACAATGGTTTCGCATTAATTCAATGCCACCAGTGCAGAGCATCTGTTCCCAATCCATGATGTCCGCACCAGCACTGGGGCTCGCCTAGAAGGCCTAGGCATGCACCCCCATCTTGTGCAAAGTGTGTGTGGGCATTGCAGCCTAGCAAGCCATGCTTTCTGAAGACGATCGAAATTTTGTGGTGCAAGGCATTCTAAACATCAGGATGCGAAAGCGCCGCGAAGCGCAAGACATGGGCTAAACTGTTGTAGCTTTGAGGATTACTTTTCCGCTTTGCCCTGAAAGCCGTGCAGGAGCTCATGTTTCAAGCGCCGCATAGGTCTGGCAATCATCAAGGCAATCGCAGCGCCAGCACCAACTGCGCCAGCAGCAGAAGCAGCAGCCAGAGCCACCTGCATCGGGCATCGTCGTCGTCGTCCTCGTGGTCTTTGCTTCGTGTGAGGCCGGGGAAAATCGAGTTCAGGCTGGCTGAGGACGGGTGAGTGCCAAATGCAACGATTTGGCGTGGAACCTTAATGTTCAGAATCCGTAGCACCGGCATCTGCTATGAGATGATCTGATATGAGATGATGGCTGAAGACACCATAAGCTACGGACTCTCGGCTGCAGGAGAAGCCGCGGCTTTCCGGCAACACCTTGCACAGAAGCTGGCGAAGAGCCTTGTACAGCACGTGCACTTGGAAAGTTTGGGTGTCCAATGCACTATGCATGGTCACCGTTCCCGGTTAACCTTTCCGTCTGCACCTGGCCGAAGGACTGATGAAGGTGATTCGGGTTCTTTTGCAGGCTGTATGTTGCCTGACAGCAGGCGAGTTGTGAGCGCAGAGCAGTAGAGCAACTCTGCTGTCACAACTCACCATCGGCGTTAGCAAAAATCTCGTCAACCGCAGCAGAATGACCTCCTATGCCTGGCATGTCTTTTCGCAACAACCGTCCAGGGAGATGCCCCTGACTGTGACATTTCAGGAGCTGCCCTAACAGACGACGGCATGTGCATCGAAGTTCTTGAAGTTTGCTGGTCAATCTTTTCGGGTAGATGTTCATGAATCCCACAAATGGTGGTTAGTTGAGCTGAAATCTTCATGTCCACTGTGATGCTTCACATTTTTGATTTGGCATTGGCAAACGGCTTTGGAAAGAAGGTCTTGTTCCGGGAGAAGGGAATACCGCATCAGCTGAATTACGTTGCGACTCTAGAGAGAGGCTAATGACGAGGGAGGGTTAAGTTTGTTGGGGTTGGCGGACGGGTTTGGTCATCTTGAAGTATGAGTGTCTGTAGAGCACCAACAAGTCTTCAAGCGTGATTTCAAGGCTTTGCTTGAACAACGTCGGGCTGATCGGCAGAGCCTCCTCATGACACTCCGGGCTTTGTCAGGCACAGATCCCATCACTGCTGCTACGGTCCGGGACTGAGTTGCAGCAGCTCGAAGCCTCAAATCAAAGACACTTCTACTTCTACAACTAAACATGTCGGACGTCTTGCGCTGCGTGATGGGCGCTTCCGCGCGTTCCAGGTATGACAGATCGCGAAGTGGATCTGCATGGCTCTACATGTGCAGATGACCAAAACCCCAAACCCTAAGCCGGCTCAAGCACTTGGGGGTTCAGGTAGAACCGCCCTTCAAAACTCATTAGCATGGCGGACTTCAAGTTGAAGGTGGATGAATCCAACAAGGCAACGGAGCTGCCCCTGCTCCGCATCTGCGGCACTGTTCAGCAGAATCCACATATGCGAGCGTTCTGGGGAAGCGTCTTTTCCTTTTTCCTCGCCTTCTTGGGTTGGTTCGCCCTTGCCCCGTTGGGGCTGGAGGTGGCCACCAGCATCAATATGTGTGAGAACCAGAAGTTCCCACCCGCCGAGAATCCATTGCGTCCGGCCTATCTGAAGTACAAAAGCCTGAAGACAGGTCTGGAGTACTGCCAGTACGGCAAGGTCAAGGATGGTGATGTCATCACGGACTGTGCAGCAGTTCCAGCTGATGTCATGAGCCGTGCCACTGCGACTGCTGAAGAGAAGAGCCCGTATGCGCCTTCAGTCCTGGCCAAATATCTGAAGTACAAAAGCCTGAAGACAGGTCTGGAGTACTGCCAGTACGGCAAGGTCAAGGATGGTGATGTCATCACGGACTGTGCAGCAGTTCCAGCTGATGTCATGAGCCGTGCCACTGCGACTGCTGAAGAGAAGAGCCCGTATGCGCCTTCAGTCCTGGCCAAATATCTGAAGTACAAAAGCCTGAAGACAGGTCTGGAGTACTGCCAGTACGGCAAGGTCAAGGATGGTGATGTCATCACGGACTGTGCAGCAGTTCCAGCTGATGTCATGAGCCGTGCCACTGCGACTGCTGAAGAGAAGAGCCCGTATGCGCCTTCAGTCCTGGCCAAATATCTGAAGTACAAAAGCCTGAAGACAGGTCTGGAGTACTGCCAGTACGGCAAGGTCAAGGATGGTGATGTCATCACGGACTGTGCAGCAGTTCCAGCTGATGTCATGAGCAGTGCCACTGCGACTGCTGAAGAGAAGAGCCCGTATGCGCCTTCAGTCCTGGCCAAATATCTGAAGTACAAAAGCCTGAAGACAGGTCTGGAGTACTGCCAGTACGGCAAGGTCAAGGATGGTGATGTCATCACTGTGCAGCAGTTCCAGCTGATGTCATGAGCAGTGCCACTGCGACTGCTGAAGAGAAGAGCCCGTATGCGCCTTCAGTCCTGGCCAAATATCTGAAGTACAAAAGCCTGAAGACAGGTCTGGAGTACTGCCAGTACGGCAAGGTCAAGGATGGTGATGTCATCACTGTGCAGCAGTTCCAGCTGATGTCATGAGCAGTGCCACTGCGACTGCTGAAGAGAAGAGCCCGTATGCGCCTTCAGTCCTGGCCAAATATCTGAAGTACAAAAGCCTGAAGACAGGTCTGGAGTACTGCCAGTACGGCAAGGTCAAGGATGGTGATGTCATCACGGACTGTGCAGCAGTTCCAGCTGATGTCATGAGCAGTGCCACTGCGACTGCTGAAGAGAAGAGCCCGTATGCGCCTTCAGTCCTGGCCAAATATCTGAAGTACAAAAGCCTGAAGACAGGTCTGGAGTACTGCCAGTACGGCAAGGTCAAGGATGGTGATGTCATCACGGACTGTGCAGCAGTTCCAGCTGATGTCATGAGCAGTGCCACTGCGACTGCTGAAGAGAAGAGCCCGTATGCGCCTTCAGTCCTGGCCAAATATCTGAAGTGCCTGAAGACAGGTCAGTACTGCCAGTACGGCAAGCAAGCTCACGAAGCAGTTCCATGGTGCCACTGCGACTGCTGAAGAAGCCTTCAGTCCTGGAAGTACAAAAGCCTGTGGAGTACTGCCAGTACGGCAAGGTCAAGGATGGTGATGTCATCACTGTGCAGCAGTTCCAGCTGATGTCATGAGCAGTGCCACTGCGACTGCTGAAGAGAAGAGCCCGTATGCGCCTTCAGTCCTGGCCAAATATCTGAAGTACAAAAGCCTGAAGACAGGTCTGGAGTACTGCCAGTACGGCAAGGTCAAGGATGGTGATGTCATCACTGTGCAGCAGTTCCAGCTGATGTCATGAGCAGTGCCACTGCGACTGCTGAAGAGAAGAGCCCGTATGCGCCTTCAGTCCTGGCCAAATATCTGAAGTACAAAAGCCTGAAGACAGGTCTGGAGTACTGCCAGTACGGCAAGGTCAAGGATGGTGATGTCATCACTGTGCAGCAGTTCCAGCTGATGTCATGAGCAGTGCCACTGCGACTGCTGAAGAGAAGAGCCCGTATGCGCCTTCAGTCCTGGCCAAATATCTGAAGTACAAAAGCCTGAAGACAGGTCTGGAGTACTGCCAGTACGGCAAGGTCAAGGATGGTGATGTCATCACGGACTGTGCAGCAGTTCCAGCTGATGTCATGAGCAGTGCCACTGCGACTGCTGAAGAGAAGAGCCCGTATGCGCCTTCAGTCCTGGCCAAATATCTGAAGTACAAAAGCCTGAAGACAGGTCTGGGGTACTGCCAGTACGGCAAGGTCAAGGATGGTGATGTCATCACGGACTGTGCAGCAGTTCCAGCTGATGTCATGAGCAGTGCCACTGCGACTGCTGAAGAGAAGAGCCCGTATGCGCCTTCAGTCCTGGCCAAATATCTGAAGTACAAAAGCCTGAAGACAGGTCTGGAGTACTGCCAGTACGGCAAGGTCAAGGATGGTGATGTCATCACGGACTGTGCAGCAGTTCCAGCTGATGTCATGAGCAGTGCCACTGCGACTGCTGAAGAGAAGAGACCGTATGCGCCTTCAGTCCTGGCCAAATATCTGAAGTACAAAAGCCTGAAGACAGGTCTGGAGTACTGCCAGTACGGCAAGGTCAAGGATGGTGATGTCATCACGTACTGTGCAGCAGTTCCAGCTGATGTCATGAGCCGTGCCACTGCGACTGCTGAAGAGAAGAGCCCGTATGCGCCTTCAGTCCTGGCCAAATATCTGAAGTACAAAAGCCTGAAAACAGGTCTGGAGTACTGCCAGTACGGCAAGGTCAAGGATGGTGATGTCATCACGGACTGTGCAGCAGTTCCAGCTGATGTCATGAGCCGTGCCACTGCGACTGCTGAAGAGAAGAGCCCGTATGCGCCTTCAGTCCTGGCCAAATATCTGAAGTACAAAAGCCTGAAAACAGGTCTGGAGTACTGCCAGTACGGCAAGGTCAAGGATGGTGATGTCATCACGGACTGTGCAGCAGTTCCAGCTGATGTCATGAGCAGTGCCACTGCGACTGCTGAAGAGAAGAGCCCGTATGCGCCTTCAGTCCTGGCCAAATATCTGAAGTACAAAAGCCTGAAGACAGGTCTGGAGTACTGCCAGTACGGCAAGGTCAAGGATGGTGATGTCATCACTGTGCAGCAGTTCCAGCTGATGTCATGAGCAGTGCCACTGCGACTGCTGAAGAGAAGAGCCCGTATGCGCCTTCAGTCCTGGCCAAATATCTGAAGTACAAAAGCCTGAAGACAGGTCTGGAGTACTGCCAGTACGGCAAGGTCAAGGATGGTGATGTCATCACTGTGCAGCAGTTCCAGCTGATGTCATGAGCAGTGCCACTGCGACTGCTGAAGAGAAGAGCCCGTATGCGCCTTCAGTCCTGGCCAAATATCTGAAGTACAAAAGCCTGAAGACAGGTCTGGAGTACTGCCAGTACGGCAAGGTCAAGGATGGTGATGTCATCACGGACTGTGCAGCAGTTCCAGCTGATGTCATGAGCAGTGCCACTGCGACTGCTGAAGAGAAGAGCCCGTATGCGCCTTCAGTCCTGGCCAAATGTGTGTGCACCACAGGAACTGAGTGCAACGGCATGATTGCTAATGCAGGCGTTGCCGCTGTTGCTTCCACCATCTTCGTTCGAATCGCTCTGGGCACCCTCCTGGAGCGCTTCGGTCCAGTGAATGTGCAAGCCAGCCTGCTCACATTTCTCGAGTACTACCTCCTCGTGGTGATCTGGGGCGGCCTCATGGAGGCCGTGCAAAAGGTGCTCCGAATCTTGCTCTGTATGGGGCAAGCCGTTATCGCGTGCAACTTGGCACTTAGGTTTCTTTGGACCTGTGTGATCAAGGTATTTAGGAATGAACTGCTGTTGTTCGATTCCTCGAACCGTGGGCCTAATACCCTGCCAATTAAACAACGTAGAATGCATTCAACGCGGGCTTTCCTGCGTGAGGCCTTCTGCACCCACGCAAATGTCAATCCAGATTCGTGCTGCTATGTCTTGGCAGCATTGCGAATTAGGAAACGTCGATACGCGCAGTCTTGTGGAGCCATACCTAGAGATCCTGGCGTGTTGGTGATAATTAGAAAGCGTTCTTGCAAACAGCCCGTGCACACATGTGACCGTGGGTGGTGCCGTGGAGGTGCTCCCACCAGTGAGCATAGGCAGGAGAATGGAGGGAATGCTGACGCATCCCTCGCAAAGGCTTTGATGCAAACATTGCAACAGTTCCAGGTGGGATGCCAGCAAGCAAGCCCACCGGCCGTTCATGACAATCAGGAGTGGCAACAATCTCGACGAAGACGTCGCAGAAATGGCAAGCCTACCCCTGAACCCCCGATTCCCAATCCCCCGAAGCAGTCCCTTGCTGAACAACTCATACTTCAATTGCAAAACGCCATCATTCAGAAATGGAGTGATCAGCGTGTTGTGTCAGCCGTTACCCAGGCCATTAAGCCCTATTGCGAGGATTCGCATGCCGATGTGCAAGCCCCTCCGCAAGTCAGGCCGTCTTCACAACCACCACGCGGCCACACGATGGTCCGCATCAGCCCTCCCGAGGAGGAGTCCCGCCCTAAGGAGCCCGACCCAACCCCGGTCAGACGCGTGCTGATTCCTGAAACCTCTAGGCCACCTAAGGTTGGTTGCAGCGTTGCTGGGAACCCTGGTAGCTCGACCGAGCGCAAACTTGATTCCTTGCTACCTCCCTTCCGCAAAGCTCCGAGGAATGACTCCGTGAAAGGGTGTGCTAAAAAGCTGCTCGATACACAATGGAATGAAGCTCCGCAGGCCATGTCTGTAGGACAAACCACAAAGGCCATTCAAGCTGGAGAGAAACTGCCAGGCAACGTTATTTGCACTGACAGGCCTGAGGTCTTGAGTGAGCTCCAATCGCTTTGGAAAGCTCATGCGTTGGAATCCCCGTGTGCCGTGGCGCTTGTGGCCTCGGAGGGTAAAAGAACTATTAGCGTGTGGTGGCCACCCTCTCGTGATCCTGTGTTGGCAAGAGTTGTTGTGCATCAACTAGCCACAAAGCCAGGTCCAATACCGAAGGAACCCATTACCGCTAAGATTGCTTCTATCCCGGTCCCGACTAAGTGTACCGTGAGGATTCTTGCGCCCGAACACTATAGATGCTTATTCAGCTCTGAGGGTTTGCATGACAGCCCCGATACCATCATCGCCGAGCTCGCCAACAGAATCGGCTGCCAGTGTAGTGTGCTCACCGGTGGCAGTTGGGAACGGGTCACCCAGAAACGGCATAAGATTCTGATTGGACACTTGCGGGTTTCAGTTGACATTGCCGCTAAGCTTCAGAAGGTGAGCGGACAACGTGGCTTGTTCGCTGTTAAGCTTAACCCCAAGCCTCCTGAGAGAGTGTCTGTTGCATGGAACAAACGTGCTGATGAAGATGACACAGAAAGCTACTTCAGAAAAGTGTGATCAGCTGCGTTGGCCCAGAACAAGCCCCTTGCGCTTAGACAAGGAGGGGGTGCTGATCTAGGCATTTGTGACGGTCAGGTACCGGAGGACTCCAAACCCAGAATCCGCCCCTGGGTCCTCCACTGGGCCCCCAGCTCCTGGTCTCCGCAGCAAGTTGAGGAGTTTCTGCAAGCTCAGGGGTGGAAGGATCCCGTAATTCTTTCTAGACGTCAGGCTGGTAAGCGGGGTGATTCGCATCAGTGGGTCTTCCGAGCCGCATCGCCTGTTGAAACTGCCGATGTCCATGCTACTTTTTCGTATGTTGACGGGGAGCGCTGTCTCACAATCACAGCGGAGAAGTCTCGCAAAAGGATTGGTGGGGAAACTGTTGTTCTTGAAGCCCCCCGAAAGCAATGGGTGAACAAAAACCCCAAGGCCTCCTCTGACCGTAAGCAGAGGGAAGTTGCACCCACTCAGTTGGACCCTAACTCCCAGCCTGTTCCGTCCACCCCCATGGATGTTGATCATAAGTCTGGAACTAAGCGTTCGCAGGACAACCCTGAGGACGCCGAAACCGCATCCAAGCCACGCTTGCAGACATCACAGTCGCTCGGCCCTCAGTCTGCAGGCGCCACTCCTCCCATGCAACTTGTTGGTAAACAGGTTGCACCCGATGACAGGACTGCCTTACTCCTCCAGGAAGCCCCCAAAGGTTGGCACGTCAGAGAATGCGGAGGTGGGGGGGACTGCGCGTTCCTCGCAGTTGCTAGCGCCATCAGTTGGCTCCAAAACAAATCTCTTGATGCGGCCGCCCTCGCTAGGGAGGCCGCGACGTTAAGATTGTATGCAGTCGGACACATGACCAAGCATAGCGAATACGCCGAAGCATGGGCGCCTGATCCCGAAGAACAGGAGCACATGACCGCAGGCGCAGGGATTCCTGAGACATTTAAACAATACACCGAAGGTTGTGCACGAAAAGGTTACTGGGCAGACACTTTCATGTTCCACGCTCTCGCCTGCCGCATAGGTCGTCCTATCATTATCTGGAAGTGGGTTTCTGAGACTAACTCCTGGTGCAGAGGAGTTGTTGCCCCATGGTACCGTGATGGCTACGCTCATGGCGCTAGGCAAGCTAAGCCCATTTGCCTGATGTTGTGCGACGGCCATTTCCAAGCCCTCGTCCACGAAACCAAGGCTGACCCTCCACTCCCTTGGACCCGCGAATCGGTTCACAAAGCCAAGCTCCATGCTCGCGCATCCTGGCGTGGAGCCGGCCCTCGCAGTGACTGCAGTCTCCCGAGCCGCACGCCAAGCAGAAGTGTGACGCCTAGTCCCAAGCCTCGCCTGCTCAACCCGTCTGCTTGTTCTCATGGCACTTGCAAGTCCTCACGTTGCGCTCAAGGTCTGTCATTACCGGCCTCTTCGCTCACGCCGCCTTCCCCGTTGCCCAACTCCTGTTCCTCCCGAGGGAACCTGCATGCCCCGGGAGGCGATGGTTCGGCCCTGGATTTGCCGCCTTCGACCCCGCGAACCTCTTGTTCCGCCAGGTCGTCAGGCCCTCCTTTTCACAGCTTCTCAAACCCTCGTCAGGCTCAGGGTGTCAGGGATTGCCAGCGTGTTCCAGCGAAGCGACGCTCGCCTTCGTCCGCGCCGATCGCTGCTTCCCAAGGTGATCGCGTAAAGTGGTGGGAATGTGATTGCGGGTTTGTGGTTTACAAACATCCGGTCATCAAAAGCCATCATGAACGTCGTAAGCTCCACCTGCATAAGGCTCACGGTCTGCCGTGGGACAAAATCCCTCCCCCACCAAAGCCATCACAAAGTGCTTCTGCCATTGCCGCGCAAGTAGCCGCTGAAGGCCGATGGCAAATTCTGTGGGCCAAGTTCTATGCGAACCGCTGGCCCGGTGCCCACGACATCTCGGCCGAATCCTCCGGACAGTGGTCCGGACATCCCCCGAAGCACAGATGTAAGGCTTGTCTGAGGTTGGTTAGGCGTTCTGATGTCGTCTCTGAGGTTTGCACTAAGCACCGCCATAGATCCCAAGTTCCCGCCTTGAAGGCTCGACGCAAGCTCTGGGGTTCTTGGGCCAAGGCCGCCAAAAAGGAAGCCACCATGCAACGCAGAGATGCCCGTGCTGCCCAGCGTGTTGTTGCCACCCGCAAGGCCAAAATTGACAGTAACCAAGCTTTCCGAGCCACTTCCACGGCAGGCACGTCCACAGACAAACCTGCCTTGCAGCTCGGGTTACCAATGCTGCTCAAGTCCTGCACCCCCCAAAATAGCAATTGGTGGAAGTGCAAATACTGCGACTTCGCCATCCCAGCTTCCGCTCCCACAAATGCGCGAAGCAGCACGAAATCCCGGCATCTGTGGAACATGCACGGCCTCACCAACGAGCCACTCCCGCGGGGTGGCCTTGCGGATCTCCCCGCCAGGATCGCTAATGCGCAGGACACCTACCAGCAGCGATGGAGCCTCATCTGGAAGGCTTATGTCTCCGCTTCATGGGTTGGAGCCCACCAAGTGGCGGAATGCCCAGCGCACTATAAGTGCTTTACTTCCAAAACAGGGCACCAATGGAGCCAGCCCATGCATCAGTGCACCGTCTGCTCCCTCTTTGTCGCCCGGAACCGCCTCCCGGTCGAGGTTTGCCCGGCCCTTAAAGGTTACTGTAAGCCCACCTCAACCACCAAACGGAAGCGCGAGTGGAAAGCCTTCCGTAAGGAGGCTTCCAAAGCGACGCGTCGTACCCCCCTCAGGAAATGCAAGAAGACAGCTCTTGCAAAGACGCGCGCCTCTTGACTAGGCCCTAGGTTATGGTTTAGCTCCCCCCGTGTTGCGTGTGGGTTGTCATGCATCGCAGGCGGCACGACACTGACAAGACGCGGCCTGCGCGGTGTCCGAGTTGGGGAAGCCACCCACCCGGGCCCCGCACCGCTGCGTGTGTGGTCACACAATGTGTCTTCTTGGCACCGTCACGGCTTGAACCTCCTGGAGGAAGCTCGTAATGCAAATGTGCAAGTGCTCATTTTGCAGGAAGTTAACATCACGGCCACCTCTCTCCCCTCCGTGTCGCACACCGTGCATAGAGTTGGCTGGCAAATGGCCTGTGTCCCTAAACCCGGCCGCCGCAAAGGTGGTGTGGCTGTTCTCGTTCAGCGCCCGTTGGCTGTGCAAGTCCTTCAGCAGTATTCCTCTAACCAAGGGCAGCTGCTGGTCACCCAGTTGCATGGCCCCCAACGCAGTCTCCGTGTACTAGCCGTTTACAGGCCGCCTGATGCCGACTTGTCCGTCCTTTTTCAAGCAGCCGAAGCATCCATGGTTTTGGAAGGTAGGCCTTGGGTTTTAGGTGTTGACGGCAATGTCAACATGCACAGCGGCCTCTGGCCTGAGTCCATGCAAAGCAATGGAGCTGTCCTTCAAGCAGTTGCCCGGCACAGTGCTGGAAACGTCCCCATAGACGGTCTGTGGTCCTCGCCCAACATGTGCATCAATGGTAACTCTGCTGAGCTGCAAGCTGGTGGGGGCGACCATTCCATCGCCGAAGCGGTGTTTGATACCTTGTGTCCTCAGGCAATGGCGGAGTGGAGGCATGCCAAAACCCCCAAGGAGGCTCCTGGTCTTGACTCTGTCTCTCCCGTGCCTTGGTCTTCTGTGGCCACCTGCAACGCTCTGTGGCAAAAGGCGCTGGGGTCTGTCGACACCGCTTGGGCGTCCTGGACTTCTGACGTCGAACAGTGGCTCCGTGCCTCTCAGGCTTTGGCGAATGAAAAAGCTGAGCGTGTCCTTGGCTCCACCCCGAGCTTGCGTTCTGGTTCTCACAAAGTTGCGGGCCGTCAAAGTGTGGCGGAGCGAAGCTTGCGGAGGCACATCCGTCGCCTGAAAGAAGCGCAGCTCCACTGCCGCCGTGGGCGTGTCCCTCCGGAGGGTTTGCTCCGCTCCTTGTCCAACCTTCGCCTCCCTCAGCCCGAGTCGCTTGCCATAGCCGAAGGTAGGTTTGGTAGAGCCCTTGCTTTAGCTAGTGACCGTTTGAATGCTATGTTAAGCAATCAGCACGACGCTGCGGTTGCCAAATGGCGCGGCGACATGCAAAACACTTCCAAGGCGTGCAAGTGGCTGCGACGCGATGAAGCTGCCCCGCAGGTCTTGGAACTGCAGGATGGCACTGTCGTTACTCAACCGGCCATTGCTGTGGAGCATCTGCGCCAGCACTGGAAAACCGTGTTCGGTCAGCATGGCGAGTCCTCCGCGGACTTGCAACGTTTCTGGGATAAGTACGAAAGTCATCAGCGTGCTCCGCAGCTCCCCTTCCCTGATCTCCAGCCCATCCGCTCAGGCAACATCAGAAAGGCTGTCCAGAAGATGCTCCACTCTGTCGGTGGCCTTGATGGGATTTCGCCCCACATGCTCAACATCCTCCCTGATGAGGCACTGAACAGGTTGGGGGAGTTCCTCCAGCTGTGCGAAGCTAGAGGTGCTTTTCCTGAAGCTATGTGCCACTGGAAGGTCGCTTTCTTGCCCAAGCCACGCAAGACGTGCTTCCCAAGCGCTGGCGACACTAGGCCCATTGCCGTGGGCAGCGCCGTCTATCGTCTCTGGGCTCGTCTTCGCCTGAAAGAGCTGGCTGGCCCTCTTGCGTCCTGCCTTGAACACAGTCAGGCTGGTGGTCTCCGAGGCCACGACGCCGAGACCCTTCTATGCGCACTTGACATCGAGTTTGATGCCGAAGAGCATCCCTTCGCGATGGCGTTGGATTTCCAAAAGGCCTTTGATAGTTTGGATTACACGATTTCCCTTTCGGTTTTTCAGAAATTAGGCCTCCCTGCCCCCGTCCTTAACTTGCTTAGGTTCCAATGGCAAACGCATCGACGCTGGCCTTGCTTTGCGGGTGCCGTTAGCCCCCAGTGCCTGTCTAACTGTTTACTTGAATGTTTCGGGTGTTGCTAACATGTTATAAGTGGTTGGTACAATTGCGAGGGTTAGCTAAGCAACTTAGGGCCTTTATTAAGGGGGTTTAGCGAAGTTAGGCTAAGGGGTTAGCAACCTGGAAACTAAGTATATCAATGGTGAAATTTATGGTTATGTAATGACAGAACATGAAGATTTGAGAAGTGAAATCTCAAAACTGTTTTCGGTAATTTGCGAGTTAAAAGCAAAGAAAACAAAAGTCTACAGCACAAAAATCAAAGAATTAACAAAGCGAGAATACAGATCTCAGAGGGTTGAAAATTAGAATCAACCCAACTAGCTGTTCGAGAAGCAAACAAGCATGCAGCTCAACTGGCTCCGGCAAAAGCATGCCTGCCTGCAAAAGTACCGTCCAAATCCCATTCGTCGTCTGCGAGATGCATGACATGGAGTATTGTTTTGTTGCATGCATGCATGGCAGCATGTCACGGAGCATTGCATGCTGCATGCATGCCATGCACATGGAGCCTGCTCGAAGGCTTGCATGAGGCTTGCCATGAAGCATTGCATGCTGCATGCATGCCATGCACAATCGAGCATGGAGGCATTCTTGCTACAATCCTGCTGCATGCATGGCATGCATCATGGAGCACGATCGCATGCATGATGCATGTCCATGGAGCACTGCAGCATGCACTGCATGCTGCATGCATGACATGGAGCATGCATGGCATGCATGGAGCATTGCATGCTGCACATGGAACATGAAGGCTTGCATGATGCTTGTCAATGGAGCCTTGCATGCTGCATGCATGCCATGTGTACGAAGCATGAAGGCATGCATGATGCATGTCGTGCATGCATGCTATGCACAACATCGGACATGAATGCATACGTACTACAATCATGCTGCATGCATGCAAGAATAAACACAGATCGTGGAGCATCAGTTGCATGCATATATAAGCATGGCTGCTGCGATTTTCTTGCCGGCAACATCTTCAAGCCATGCTGTTGCACAGGTGGCGGGGTAGCAGGGTGGTGAGAATGCCTGCATTGTTATTGTAAACTACACTGCACAGGAAAGCATCAACCTGCATGATGGATAGGGCTTCACCTGCAATCCTCCACTTGGCCACTTGCTTCACTGCATCATGGGAAACATACTCGCATCTGGACACAACACCTGCAACATAGCCGTCCACTTCGATAAGCCATTGGAGTCGGCCACAGCAAAAGGGGATGGGTGATTCATTGTCGGCAGCTGCATGGTGCAAAACAACATCACCGGTATGCAAGACAGCACCAGAAGCTAGCCGGCACTCTTTGCTGCAGTTGCAGGAATCACTCTCAGACACGATGTTGCTCTGCAGAAGTTGTGCCATTACTTTGGCGGATACGGGGTGAGGCTGCAGGAGATGAGGGCCAGCTCGAAATGGAGTGTCGCTCGAAAGCAAGGCAAGCTGTTCAGCATTTGTCTCCTCCAATAACCCTTGTTCAAAGTTGGTGGTGTTGCTGGTAGCTGTGCCGTATTTTCGCACTGATTTGTGTTTTCGCTCCAGTGTCCAGCATGCTGGCATGCATCGAAATCGTGACAGACATGCCTCAAAATGTAAACACCAATGAAACTTCGGAGCCATCTGGTCTCCCCACCCGGCGGCGACGGTGAGGGACAATGCTCGCTCGACAGTCTGCAACAAAAGGCCTGCTGGAGGCAGTTGTAGTGTACAAGCTATCAAGATGGCCAAGACTTCCAACCAAGACAAGCAAGCTTCCTTTGCAAGAGTGTCATCCGGGCTGGGGCAGCAGGTATGCAAAAAATATTCTAAAGGCTTTGAAATTGCTAAAACCTCAGAGGCTGAGCATTTGATGTAATTTGCCTTCCTGTGTGCCTTCATCTTCTCCTGGCTGAACAGCTTGTGCAGTGCCGCTGCTTTCTGGGCTTTCGGCCATTGCCAGAGTTGCAAGTAGTCATGAAAGGTAGCAGCTTTTCCAGTGGCTTCCAGCACCCACAGGATTATGCAGTTGAGGACTCCCATGCTGCATAAAGAATGCATCCAATCAAAGCAATATTGCGAAGCCGGCCGCAATACATTCAGACTTCGTAGAACAGTGCTCATCATCAGGGCATGCGGCGAGAAAGACCACCCACAAGCCTGTTGCCACTGTTGGAACTTGCTTTTGGACTCTGTCCGGTGTCTTGATTCCATTCGTTCCCACGATTCCAAGAGCTCATCGTCTGTAGCTTGATGGCATGCATCCCATGTCAAATGTTTTGCCGATATCTTGACATCATCCTCAGAGCTTTTTGACCGTAGGGAAAAGATGTTCTTACAAAGCATGCAAACTCTCGAACCGGCATCTTGCCGGTTCGAGTATGTGTGTTTCTGTGCACTTCCGTCCTGAAGTGTCATAGCAAGTGTAAAGAATAGTCTGATGCTTTTGCTCGGCCCCTTCAATGCCAAGCCATGCTCTGGATTTCCGAACTCGTTGGCAAACATGGACTCAAGCAGCAACCTCAAACATTGGCCTATACCAGCCGACACCTTCTGCACCAGTTCGGTTCTGACCACCATCAGTGTAAACCAATGATGCTCGTTCGAAAGCAACTTCGGTGACAGCTCCAGAAACGAGAAATACACCGCCCAGACTTTTCGCCCTTGGGAGGACAACTGATTGCCCGGGTGTACTTCATCGGAATAAAGGACCCCCCGCCAGGGGGATCCTATGCTGGATGGTGATGCTTCGTGCACATGATTCAACATTTGGTAAAAATAACCACCTGCTGCATACATGCCCTGAATAAGACTCGCCAGGTTGATGCATGGTATGTTAAGGTCTGCACCGGCCAGTGACTTCGCCGGAAGTTGTTGCACAAGGGCCCCATAGGCAGTGCAACTTGCAATGGCCTGTTTCACTGCTTGCTTCATGTCATGCCTCGAATGCTTTTCTGGAATTCCTTCCTTTTCGACCAAACTCAAGATGCAACTCAAAGCTGAGCAAGTAACAAAAGGCAACTGCCTTCTGAACCCATCCAATCTCTGTAGTTTGGCCGAGCGAGAGCTTTCTGCTTCGTGCCCCCGCTGTTGCTTCTTTCTAGGTGCCGAAGATGTCGATGCAGCTTCCATCTTGCTTCGAAACAATGCACAAAGAATGCTTCATGCACTCTTTGTGTATACAGTTCTGTCTATGATGAAGGTATAATATATGTCTCTATATATGTGCATGCATGTGTAAGCTTGTGTGTGTGTATGCATTTACAAATATACGTGTATGTATATATGTATGCATGCATGGCAGTATATATGGATATGTATGTACATAAATGTATCTATATGTATATAGACCTGCAGATTGTATGTATGTATGTCTGATGTATGTATGTGCATGCATGTATGCATGTATGCATGTATGTTCAAGTATATATGCTGCAACGAAGGAACCTGTATGTATATACCTATATGGGTAAGTATGCTTGCATATACATATGCATATAGACACACGAACACACGAAAGCGCTTTCATATATGCAGTACAGAGGGTTGCATACCTTTCACATGCAAGTTACTCTTACAAAAACTTCGGGGCAAATGTACCTTACAAACACTCATAGTCTGAAAAGAACCTACGTAACATTGTATAAACCGCAAACACTGAACCGTAATACTAAAAAAACCTTACAGATAGACTTTATAGTCTTCCTTGTGCCCGATTGCACATGCATGCACGGCCTGAACTGATATATCCATGCACGGACATGCTCATGTAGCATCTGAAGGCAACATGCAGACATGGCAACACAAGCTGCAAGCATTCATGTTTGCCTCGCATTGCAAAAGTCCCCGGCACGATCATGTCATTCCTGACTTCGCAGCATGCATGTATGTGCACACCCTTGCCCCATGAGTGGATCAACTGTACGATCACTCCAAGCTGCATGCAGTTTCTGCAAGCAAGCTAAAACAACAATCTAGCAAAGCTTTCGCTTTTGCTGGTGCATATAAGCCTTCCAAGCTTCTCTACCAACCAACCTCATCCCCGCAAAGTTCGGGTTCTCGCAAACATCACAGCCGCTACCTCGGCATCGCTTGCAACCGTAGCCCTCTGCAGCTTTCTTAGCAGCAGGCTTTTTCATCACTTTCTTCGCCTTCGTCTGATGCTTGTCCTTGTCGCCGGTGGTCTGCTTCTTCATGGGATTGTTCTTTTTGCCGGT